>JACDJE010000525.1:249352-303916 GCA_016647715.1 Pavo muticus | reverse complement strand
ACGCTCATATTAGGGATTAAGAAGTATTACAACAACAGGAGGTTGGTGATGGCTTAATTAATGAAACTATTAGCCTCATTTTGGTCCACATATGCATAGTTCAGCTGTATTGCTAGAAGATTCTGGGCATTAACCTGGTTTATGGCACACTCCAGGAGTTCAGATCTGCTCCCCCACACATGCACATCCTTGTTCCTCCTCTCAAATTCAGCTTGAATAGAACCATTTTCATCCAGTAGATCCAAGGAAATCAATGTAATGGAATGTGTGAATGATGACGGAGAAATTATGTATTTTGTGAACAGAAGAGGAGAGCAAGTGAATTCTCTTATGGATATATTCTTCTAGATAAAGGATCTTTCTGGGTTTGGAACATACCATCTGGCAGAGAACAAGAGCCACTAAATAATAGTCTGTCAAAATGTTAGGAGCTTTAGTTTACATTTATATAAAATTGTGGTTTCTTTATGTAAAGTTTGAACACAGTGTCTGATTTCTGTCCTCCGTAGCTGTGAAATTAACATTGTTACTGTGCCCTTCGGCATTTTCTATTATGTCCTTTAAGCCTGATCTCTTCCGAGAAGCATCTTGTGGGACTCAGGGTGGATATTCTGTGAATTTCTATCTAATAAAAGTCAATGGCATAATTATCTGCAATCGCAGAAGAAGAGAAATGAGGACCAGGTTATATATCCTTCCCCATCATTTGATCCTAGGAGACTCTGATGCCTCATCAGTGGCAATACTGAAATGCCTTATGTCTGTATTACAGCTTTGAGATAAGCTACACTCCTTTTCCTAGATGTTCAAGATGTATGATTCGTTTCTTTCTGGCTGAATCACATTGTGGGTCATGGGTACTCCACAGTCACCACCAACCATGAGAGCTGCAGGCCAGGTTGGGATCTCACTATGGAAGTCAGCTTCCCTGACTTGTGGCTTCCGTTCCTGAAGAGTTTACATAAGCCAATTTTCAACCTGAAAACTGGAACACAAACACCCATGTTTGGACACCTGTGAATTCATCATTGAGTAGAAAGACCTCTAGAAGAACTGGACAGAAATCAGAACCTTTAACAAAGTTTAACAGGGAGCTTGATAAAGAAGAGTCTGCAGGACCCTACCCTCAATGCAGATAAGGCAGAGTTAAACAAAGATTATGGACTTCTGAGGCTTTTCCATTCCCAGTCATTCTGAAGATCAAAGGCTGAGCCATCTCCTCTCTTGGCAAGGAGAGGAACAATGTTAGTGTCAGCGATGAATCAGCCTTAGCACATATGAGAAAAGATACCGTTCTCTTTTTCTAAGCTTTATTATCCAAGTATCAGGAGAAATCTTAGGATGAAAAACTGTACTTATTGATGTACATTAAATATCTATCTTCAGGTTTAAGACATTATTTTTCTTTCTTTTATGTCTTTAAGCTTGGATATTTTAAAACCAAACCAGAGTGTATTAGGAATGGAAAATATCACTGAAATGCAAGATGAATCTAAATCAATACCGCCAGTCCCAAATTAACAGAATTTCATCCACAGCTGCAACAAGGACATGTAAAAACAGGCACTGCACAGTCGGGCCAAAGTGATGTGGAAATTGGGGATTGAGCTTATGGGTCTACATTCATGTTTTACAAATGAAAGGCATGGTGAGCCCACCATGCGTGGCACATTGAGCCATGGGATCCCAGCTGGGGCAGTACTTCATTCTGCCATTCAGTTTTAGTCCAGATGGAGACAGAGCCCCATGCTGATGGGAGAAAAGCCTATCACGACAGCTTTTGCAATAAACACAAAAAGGTAACTTAAAATAACCTGTAACCTTTATAAACCACTGGATCACTCCCCCAGTGCGTTGTTTAGAAACCTAAGCCATGCACTACTCATGCAGTGATGAAAAATTAACGGCACCACTGTTTTACTGGGGCCAGCCTCCAGGATATGTCTATCTGCCCCTGTAGTTGCTGGCAGGAGCCACATCCAGGGAAGACAACCTTGTTCCCCCAGGAAAGACAATGTGTTTCTCAGTGTGCCTTTCTCAGGATTGTCTTCAGGCTTTCAGCACACCGCTACTACCCCTTCCTGCCCCCATCTGACCAATGGATCAGTTAATAAAATAGGCGGCTTGAACAAGTACAAAGAAAACAATTCTGGAAGTTTCTTCTATATTTGAACTTATATTGGTAAAAAAAAAGTCTTGAAATGAACAAGGATGAGGTGCTAGGGAAGAAGGAGGAAAGCAATCTCAATTCTCATTTCCTTGACATGAAAATCTAGCAAAAACATCCAGCTAATTCTCCTTTCTGACAGACTAATATTGATTTTAGACTAATTCTCTATATGTAAATGAAGCCATTAAAATTCCCCATTCTTTGAAATTAGTCTTTTTTTTTTTGTTTGTTTTTTTAAACAAGCCTCTTGTGATGGCCAAGAACAAGAGGAGATGCCTAGAAAGGATGAAGGGGTTTGATGCATCTCCCCCATACTTCACAACACATCTCAAACAAACTGTGACATGACAAGATTTAACTGTAAATCCTGAGCCACATCCCTAAGGAATCTGATTTGAATTTGTTTAAAAGCTCTTTTTCCATCTAGAAATTATGCTTTCATTTTTCTTTCATAGAATCATAGAGGTTGGAAAAGACCACTAAGATCACCCAGACCAACCATCATCCCAACACCAACCACCATGACCACTAACCATGCCCCTCAGTGTCACACCTACACTTTTCATTTCACTCTTTAACCCTCAGAAATTTCAAGTGCTGCACAAGATTTGGTTGCAATAATACTTGGTTCCAAGAATGTGGTGCAGCCAAATTTTGCCACTGCTCTGTTCTCACCAAGATGTTTCCTTTAGGGATGCATAGCCATCAGAATACAGCACAGGACAGGGCTGCAAGGCATCACAGCCTGAGAAACTGCGTATATGACAGTGGAAACAAATGACCAATCTTGGTAGGAAAAGTTTATTTTTCTGGAAACATCTGGAATGTTCTTGTTCAAAGCAGGACAAGATATTGATGTGTTGAATATTAAAAAAAAAAAATCAGGAAAGAGAGAATCAGTCACAGCAGAAAGGACATTTTCAATCAAATCATAATGTTATGACATATTGATGCCAAAATTAATTTTTTTTCAATCCATCTAATGGAAAAATTGCAATATCTTGTAAATGGTGTCATTCTCCTTTTGAAAAAATACTTTCCTGAAACTCAGATCTGACAACTAGAAAATGCATTAGATGAAGGACTGGAAGAAGCTGCCTCTATCACCTACTCTGACCGTTGGACTATACCAAGCACATTTGTGTGTGGTATCAGTGCCTGTAACCTTTAGACTGGTTCCAGTTTTCACAAGCATGGAAAACTGGGAGTATAAACCTGGTTTTGCATTTCTGCAGCATCTTTTGTCCCAACATGTCTCACTAATTATACACCTTTTAATGAAACGCATCCCTGCTGGATGAACAGTAACACGCACCATCGATAGTCTGGTTTCTCATACCTTCCCAGGTCATTTATATTTGAAGGCAAAGTGGCAGCTAATCAGAAATGTGTTGAGCAATTACACAAGCTGAGGCAGGACCCTCTGTTTTAATCATATCTAGGATAATATTGCTATATTCTGTGAATATGCTATATTCAATTTTTATCCTTTGCTAAATCCAAGGCTGCCTGAAAAATGAATGGAGTGTCTGTTAACGCCGTATGACACAGTACATTAACAACAGAGAACAATTTCAATGTATCCTATATGGGCTGATCTGGAGATGAAGTTCTCATAAGGCAGTCTGGCAAATACAACATCCTTTTAGTGCATATTGTGAAAGGGCAATAAATTAAAAACATCAATACAGATAGCAGAATCAGAGCCTGTGGGGCAATCTTGTGCTGAATTAAAACAAATACCGCCTTGACTACAGCTGAGGGAAATGGCAGTGGCATTATATTTCATTTTAATAGACTGCAGAGAAGTTTGCCTGGGGAGAAATGAAAGTGACTTGATTATCCCATTGTGTTAACTAACATCCTTTCACATTCGGGCTCTGTCCCTAAACCAATTTAAAACCCTACTATAAGAGGCTTTCAAAAGAGAGAACTGGGTTAAAAAGCATTCAGAACAGCCACTCTGCTCTGACTATTTATCTTGTGTTGTTACAAGGAAACGTCCAGGTGGTTTTAGAAATCGCAGCAGAAAGAGGGCATAGGAAAAGCATCTGATACCTGCAGCCTGCATTCAAACAGAACTACTATTGTCTGGGATCTTGCAATGGGCTGCAGTTGAGTTCAACCAAAGTTCTCTCCAAAATACAGCACCACGCTTGTCCAAAGCTCTCCACCACCTCCTCTGCTTTCTGTCTGCCCGCTTTCTTCACCCTTCAGGAGCAACCGCAAACCCAGAGGAGAAAATGCACTCATGCAAGCCCTTGCCTGCTTTCCTACCCACTTGCTTGCATACAAACCACTCTGCCTGCTCCAGCACTTCTCCAGAGCTTGGGACCAGCACTTGTAGCCCACAGTGGTTTATGCACAGTTCACAGAGTGGTGTGGCTGTGCAGGACAGGCTTGTTTCTGCAGGGGCTTGATGGACCTATGAGGCCAAGGAGCTGCCCTGCTCCTACCCTGCACTCAGCTGCTGCTGAATCACAGAATCATTAAGGATAGAAATGATCACTAACATCATCTAGTCCAACTGTCCACCTAGTACCAATATCGCCCACTAACCACGTCCCTCAGTGCCACATCTCCACAGTTCTTGAACACCCCCAGGGACACTGACCCCACCACCTCCCTGGGCAGTCTGTGCCAGTGCATCACCACTCTTTAGAGAAAAAGGTTTTTCTAAAATTCAACCTGAACCTCCCCTGAAGCAGCTATCGGGAAGTAAGGTGCTCTCAGACACTGCTATTTTTCAATCCATTCCATCTAAAATGCAAGAAACATAATTTTGTTCCTAACCAGTTTACACCTTCAGCTGTCTATCTTCCCCTCAAATTTTTCACCGCAATTTCTTTGTCAGGCAGCTCAGCTCCTCTCGCTGCCTGCAGCCTTCAAGGCCAACCACAAGTGCAAGTCCCTGTCTGTGATGGCAGAAGGAGCTGGGACGCAGGTGGTTCTTTGGTGCTGTGTCCTGCCAGCTCAGTACACACATAGGACAGGATCAGTGCCAACTGCTCCCATCGCCTTTCTATACATCTATTTTGGTTCTTACGCAGCAGCCATAACCATGACAACTGCCTGCCCAGCTCTCAGCCATATGCAGGAGCTGGCGGGTTGTCTAGGCAGCGATGTTTATGCAGAGAAGACTTGCTGAAGGGGAGCCCAAGCTGAACTCCCAGAATGGCACTGCACAATTCGTCCCATTTAATGAGGAGAGTGGAAAAGAGCGGAAACAGCCCTGCGTTCTCTGCTAGCATTACTCAATAGCAACCCCGGTTCCCTGCAGCAAGAAGAAAATTGTCAGGTAATGTCACAGCAAAGCACTGGCACCACTCACGTGTCGGCTCTGCTCAGTTGCCATGACCAGGATGAGTTGTGGAGCCTGCTCCCTGCAGAACTTTTGGGAAATGGGGGATCTGCCCAGGTCCAAGGGTTCTAACAGGAAATGGACAGGCAAGCATCTTATTTTGGCCTTATCTTGATCTCTAGCAGAGAATCCCTCAACCAAACTTGCATTAAGTCAATGACATTTTGAACAGAACAGGCCAAGGGCAACAAAAGCTGTCATGAAACCAAGCAAGAGAACGACCAGGAGGCATACATACCACTTGTCCCACACTTTTCAGTTTATTGAGCAAAGATAGGTGAAGCTGACACACAGGCTCCAGGATTAATCTGTTCATTACATTTGGGCAGAGAAGAGAGGAACACAGGAGGAATCCTGCCAGGGATGGATATCTTGTACTGCTGGTACTGACACTGGGGAAAGCACAAATTCTACCTTGCAAGCCTTAAACTCAGCTGATAAACGGTGAGGAGCTGCTCTCCTGGACTTTCTCAGCTAGATTTGTTGGCGCAGTCTGAGCTGTCATGGAGGGCACTTTAGAAAATGGGATCGCGATCAATCAGTTCGGCACTGCCACAAATCTCTCTCAAACCTGAGCTGTAATGTGGAAATGTGGGACCTGAGAACAGGACAGGATGCCAAGGCATGACTCCATGCTTGGGCTTTCCTATGTGGGCATTTTAAGAACAAGCAGCTGTGTTCCACTTTGTTGTTACGCTCATAAACTCTACAGATCTAAAAGTAAAACCATCACCTTAAGCGCTGGGGTGCTGGTGTTCCGCATTTCCAGGTCCCATTTATCTAATGGTGTTCACCCATGCAGTGCTGATGCCTCAGAATTACACTGCATTACCTAATTTTGCTGTTGTAGGTAAAGCTGTTATTAAGGCTGTCTGACAACTCCCATGATAACTCCCTGCTTTTAGACGCTCATAACTTTGTCAAGTTTTAAGTCTGATAACTTCAGCTATTTCAAGATGAATTCAACTGGAAACTCTCAGCCATAACTGTACGTACATTCCCAGTTAAAAAAAAAAAAAAAGGAATACGTTAATTTGCACAAAGTTCTCCTGCAGAAACATCCCTCATCCTCACCATTCAGAGTAAAGAATGTTCACCCAGGCTTTAGCTAAGCTGATGATCTGTGAAAATGAGCAGTTCACACATGAGTATGGGATAGATGTGCTGTAGTTCAAGAGCTGTTATTTCCTACTGATTCTGTCCAAACTGAATGCATTCCAGTGAACAAATTCCTGGCAATTTCAACTCTGGATGGTTACAGGCCGTGCCAGGTCTGCTCTGAATTGACAGCAGAGAGATTTCTTTTCATCTATCTTCTCTGCTGGATCCTGACAAAATGGAGGAGTTGGCCAATTTGAACACGAATGAAAGTTGGACCAGGAACCAGAGAGAGAGAGACAAAGGTAAATGTAGAAAATGAGAAAGGCGAGAGGTGAACTGGGACTGGGTGGGCAGAGAGCAATAATGGGAGATATACTGGGATTATCAAGTTCAGAGTGTAAAATGAGTTGCTAAAGAGAGTGCTAAGAGGAAAGAAAGCAGAGCTGGGCTGGAAGGGAGAAGTACAGGGCCAAACTGGGTGACACAGGTGGAGGAGCTCCATGCTGGAGACAACAGTTCTTAGAGGTCTCTGGGGTGATGTTCATGATCCCAAATAATGATATTTTTTTATTTTTCAGATCAGCATTCAAAGAATTAAAACTGTATGCAGAGACCTAGGAATTACAATCAATGTTTGAGGGTCAAGCATTCAAAAAGACCAAACTCACAATTTAATCAGAGCAGAGTAAAGGTCTCTCACTGCTCACATCCTGCCTTGCATAGGAAGCAAAACCCTCAATGATAATGGGGTCAGGTCCCAGGTCCCACACATTGCAAAGACTCCATAAGCCAGGTTAGAAGACCACTGCCTCTCAGTCCAACCACTTTCAATGAACTGGATTGCTTACCCCAGTAGAATGGACAACAGATTCTGAAGAAGAGGGAACTGAAAGAATATCACCAGAAAATGGATCTGAATCAGGAAACGATCTGAACTGGCCACCCAGTTTCTCACTCTTGCACGCTCCCTTCTCTAATGCACTGGTCTGAATGGCAGAATACTCCTAGCTGAGCCTGATACCATGTTTGCTGCATTTTCCATCTCCACCGGCTGTTTTCCTACACAATTAATTCAGCAGGTGGATATCAGCAAGAGGAAGAAAAACAAACCTGACTGACTTAAGTACCTTAAGTAGAGCAGGAAATCGCGGGTCTCTGTAAGCTCAGCAACTTGCAGAATATTAATCACTGAGCCAGAAGTGAGCTGAAAACATCACAAACACCTCTATCTCTCAGCAAAGAGTAAAATTCTTTGGTAGCACCACAACCAATGTTTTTAGAATCTCCTTCCTTCTATGTGTTCAAATTCACTGGCAGCATCCTGCAAAGGTGCATTTACAAGCATTTTTGCAATTTTCTAAGGCAACGCTTGCAAGGCTTACACCATTTATAATTTCCTCCTTGATATCATTTATAAATTGTTTCAGTTAAAAAAACCAATCTCAGCATAACTGGACTTTTATTACACCAGCTATTAAAAAAACAAAAGGCTGTTTCAAGAAAGAGAAAATTACTAGCACCCTCCTTGTGCACAAAATCCACATCCTTGGCAGTACCTCATCATCTCGTAAGTCCATCAAGTTTCACTTCTAAATGAGCTGTTGGGTTGTACTCAGTGCCAGGCAGTGACCATTTGCTCTTGCGCCGGCTTTGGCCTTCAGCATAAACATTGCTGGTATTTACCCCCCAGTGTTAACTTATACAGTAATTATAACGCATTTTCATTTTCCATTTTGCTGGGGAGTCAACAAATCAGCTGAATGCAGATGATATGAGAAGACCTTCTCTGAACTTGCTCGGCTCGAACTTTTAAAATGCAATTAATCAGAAATGCATGCAGAAATTAGGCTGGGTCTCACTGACTTCTTTAGCATCTCAGCACGCCCTTAGCTCGCTCCAGGTCATCCATGTCCCTGACATCCTGCCCTGCCATTTGGCATTTTCAGTGCTGCATCACACTAACGGTTCACAGTTGTCTGAAAATGGAATAGCCAAGGTTTAAGCTGTCGTTTCCATTAAAGTCAGTAGCTCAGGGAGGAAATTGTTCTTATTCGGCCAAATTCTCTAATGTCCGCTTAATAGAACAACTTTTTGTATAACTGATGTTTCTGTAAAGCTGCCCTGTTCTTCCTGTGCACTATTCCAGCTGCCTACTGCACTGCCAGCATCTTCCAGACCCGGCACTACTCCTTCTGCTCACCTATGTGATCATCTCTATACACCACCCTCAAGCTTTGCTGAAACAGCTCGTGGTATCCCAGCTGAAGACTGCTTCCTGTGTCTAATAATCTCAACGTTCTATAAATCTGCATCACTTTTTTTCTAAGTTCAGTAACTATTTGGAAAAATAATCTATGAATTATCACATCCTGGTCTATGTGGAAGGAGCATTACAAGCAGCATTTGTCCTCCAACATCCATTTGGTGAATGGAAATCTCTCAAAATGACATCAATTCTGTTAGTTTTTATCTCACAAATAATGTGAATGAGCTTTTTGAGTCTCAAATATGCCTTAATACTGCAAAACACATTTTCTATGATCTACTTTAACCGCAAATAATTTCATCATAAAACTACAGTCAAATCTCATTAAAGCAGGCTGACTACAAACCGCTGCACCTATGCCTTCAACACAGCTCATTCAAAAACTCTGACACTGCATCCACCTTATCCCTACTGTAAGAGAAAATTACTTTCCCCATTAATTCCAATTAAAATAATTACATTGTGCAAGCCACTGTGCCCTCTGTAGTTCCACTGTTGATGGAAATCCTCCCTGATGGCCAGGATGCATTCCCCACAGCACAGCCACCCTATGCTGTAAGCCAAACAGTTTGGGCATCCCTTCTCTCCTGATGTTATTATGAGTCCACTTTAATTACACTGATATAAATCCAGATTGACTTGTGAAGTGTTGCTGGGGGAGGAGATGAGGGTCATCTCAACGAAAAGCAGCAGCACAGGTTGGAAAAGACCACCAAGGTTATCTAGCCTAATGCATAACTGAGCAGGCGCTTTCAGGAAAAGCCAACCATTACAAAAGGTGGGTTAAAAGGAAGCTGTCTTCACTGAAATGAAAAGCTGCCAAGAGATCTAACAAAGCTAGGGAGGAAATGGTGCCAGCATCCCTCTCACAGGACTGCTGCAGGCTCTCCGATCTGTGGCCGGGCTTCACCTCAGATCCCAAAATCTTCTCCAGAAATGATGGTTAAGAAGAAAAGTGACGGCTTCAGGGCATTTTACTTAAGAACCTTCTACTAATAGCTCATTTGTGAGACAGACAGTTAATTAACACACAGTCATTTGAAAAGAAAAGCTTTCTTCAGCTCCCAAATTACTTGCTATGTTTTGCAAATTAGGGATTTTTCTTCTGTTGGAACAAAAACGTCCAGGTACCAAAAGGACACATCCCTAACTTTGCAAAGACAGAGATTTAAGTCATATACTTCTACCTGTATCTCAGAAACCTCCATTTTGTTAAGCTAAAAATCAATGACTTCATGCACTCACAGAGCTAGGCTGGAACTTCACTCTTGTGATGTTGTCTGTTCATTCCCCATTCCCTGAAAACATCCCAATTTAGCAGATCAGCTGCTCCATTTTCTCTCTTATCAAATGCTGCTATTTCCCCTCTCAACACTTCCTCTCTAACTCAGCCCTCAGTCCCATAACTGCTCTGTTGCCCTTCTCTGAATTCCTTCCAATCTCTGACTCAGAAAGGAGGATTTATGGGACTAAAGATCCACTTTTAATAATGCCTTCTGTTGTACAATTTCACTGCTGAAGTTAACTCAGGCACCTTCTGTCCCAATGGATTGTGGCTTGGCACACTCCATGACAGCACGTCTGGAAGAATTTTGGTGCATGAACTCCCAATCAGAGAAATGCCAGATATGTAATGGCAGAAGATATCCTTACAGAGAGAGAACCTGGGTGTCTGAGGGAAAACGCCATCAAAGGAATACAGTGAGACATTATTACTCAGTATTACTTAATAACTTCTGCTGTGCATGTGCCCACAGTGATCAATACACAAATCTGGAAGCAATTACAAACCATCAGCACGTAACCCTTGCTCTCCCCCCTCTTTAGGAATCAATAGGAACAAACTGCAAATTGTAATAAAAACTCACAGATGGCTTCTGGAGACCTGTTAATTAACACTGCATTTTCCAAACCCAGCTAGATAATCTCCCTGGATTCTCTCTAAGTACTAGCAACAAATGAGCTCCCTTTAAAGGCAGATCATTGGGAACGTTATCTCCTTGTTCTGAAATTAGAGTGGAAATTAAGTGGCAGCACTTTTATTACTGATGATTGCAAGATCCTCTCAGAGCTTCTGGAGCGTCTGGGAGTAGGAACAGAAATTGAAGCAACACATCTATCAATACACTGTTCATTAAGACTGGATAACACAAGAACAGTTGGGCAGTTGTCAGCTGTACCACTCCCAGAGCACACATCCATGGCAGCAAACATCCTGTCTATCTATAACGTTATATAGTGATGGAATATATAGCCACCAATAGCATGGTGGCAAAGTCTTTGACTGCAGCAAGTGAGGATGAGCCCTAACGTAGCAGCTGTGCACGCAGAAACAAAGGAAAAAAAGATGCTTATCTTTGGAAGGTCTCAGGTATGCAGGGATTTCCAGCAAGATACCCTTGCCTCCACTGCCAACCAAATGAGGATGAGGGGCTGAGAGGTGAGGATCCTGGCTCCACCCCTTCTGATCTCTCAGGTACACTGCATGCACCTGAACTCCCAGGGTTGGCCCTGCCTTCCCACAGGTGCTCAATCACTGGTTCAGGCTGTGACTTAGCATTTCCACTACACTAGCACACGCAAACTAATTTCTCTCCAGTCCCAGCCAGTTTGTTCAGACTGAATTTCTATACTGGTAATAACAACTAATCACAGAATCATAAAGGTTGGAAAACCTCTAATATCATCTAGTCCAACAACTAACCCATCCTCACCATGCCCACTAACCATGTCCCTCAGTGCTACATCTCCATGGTTCTTGAACACCTTCGGGGATGGTGACTCCACCACTTCCTTGAGCAGCCTGTGCACAACTTATGGCCATTCTAAAGGCCCCTCTCATTCTATTGCTGTTACCTGGGAGAAGAGTCCAACCCCCACCTCACAATGACCTCCCTTCAGGGAGCTGCAGAAAGCAATAAGGTTTCCCCTGAGCCTCCTCTTCTCCAAACTGAACAATCCCAGTTCCCTCAGCCACTCCCCTTAAGACTTGTGCTCCAGACCCTTCCCAGCTCCGCTGCCCCTCTCTGGACACGCTTCAGGGCCTCGGTGTCTTTCTTGCAGTGAGGGGCCCAGAAACTGAACACAGTACTCAAGGTGCAGTCTCACCATTGCTGAGTACAAATGGTTATTGTCACTAGTGACTAATGATATGACCTGGATGCAGACACTAGCTAAGAGACAGAGATTTATTAGGATTGTGTTGAGTTGGACAGAGAGGAATCTGGACACAGAAGGTGGTAACATCACACAGCAAATCTCCTCTACCACCCACTTTCCCTCATTCAAGTCATTTCTACCATTCCTTGTCAAAGTGTCTTTCCTGTCACTGTTTTTTGTTACCTCTTGGAAACATGCAGCATTCTGGGGGTGGGAGATTTTCGTATTGTTGCTTTTTTAATGGTAACCAGATTGCTCCTTCAAAACAACCAGGACAACTGTCAACTGACTGACAACTGTCAGCTATTTAATAGTTTCAGTCTGTATCCGAACTATTAACACTGCTGCACCTTTATCGCCTAAAGGCTGATTCTGCAATACAGAAGACATTCATGTAGCATAATGCAGAGAAAGGCCCGTATGCTTCTGAGACACTGAAGACTGATTATTACGTCTCTCTTTGATTTCTGGCTTCCCTGGGAAGCTTTAGTGGCCTTTGCAGATGGCTCTGAGCCTTTCTGCTGGGATATTTATGCATTAACTTACTGAGGCAGTTTGTGCTGCTGCTGCATGTTTCAGTGGATCTAATCTTGGCAACATATTTGCATTTGCACTTTCATCTAAATACACTCCACAGTTTTATTCTATTGTGTGACTCCATGGTCTGATTTACTGATGGGAAAACACTGTGAAAAACCTAGCCATAGCCATAGAAGAAAAGAGAGGGAACTCTGGTAACTTCCAGGTATAGAAAACTTCAGCAGAGTATAATCACACATTCTTATCTAAAGAAGAAAACCAGTAAGAGAAAATAAAGCAGTATATGTAAATAGCAATACAGTGCGGTTCATTGTTAAGTTGAATTATTTTTTTCACTTTGCTTTTTGAAGAAAAAGAGAAACAGGCATTTAGATGAGCAGCATGGAATGAGGAGCTCTGCTGCCTGCAGTTCGCGATGCTGCCAGACCAAAATTGGCCTACTTGAGGAAAAGAGGCCATCACTCTTCCTTTATTTTAGTCAAAACTGCTAATATGGGAACTGAAATAAAATGGCAGCTTCAAGGACACGGATGCCCAAACTGAAACCGAAAATTCATTTTGCATAGTTGCTAAAGCAAATAGTGTTTCTTTCTTCATCTACCTTCTGGATGAGTATGCTACAGTATCCAGCTATTAGTACTCAAAAACATCCAGTTCTACTGTCTTCCCTATTCCTTTAGGTGTATATGAATGCCCGCGATGAGGCCTCAACAGTGCAGTGTAGAGTGGGACAATCACTTCCCTTGGCTATTTAGCAATGCCATGCTTGATGCACCCCAGGATAGGGCTGGCCTCCCTGGCTTCCTGGACACACTTCTGTCTCATGTTCAACTTGCTGTTGACCAAGACCCCCACATCTCTTTCAGTGGGGCTGCTCTCCAGCATCTCATCCCACAGTCTGCTGTACAGCCAGGATTGCCCCTTCTCAGGTGCAGAATCTAACACTTGCTTTGTTAAGGTCCATGCGGTTGGTGATTACCCAGCTCTCTAATTTGTCTAGATCTCTCCGCAAGGCCTCTCCACTTTCAACAGTCAACAGCCCCTCCCCGCCAGTCACCACAGTGCTAAAGTACCTACGTGAGAGTTTTAAGAAATAAGGGGACAGACTCTTTAACACGGTCTCTTGTGATAGAAAGAGGGGAGATTTAGATTAGGTATAAGGAGAAGGGTTTTTGCACTAAGGGTGTGGAGGCACTGGCACAAGTTGCCCAGAAAGGTGGTGGATGCCCCTGTCCCTGGAGACACTCAAGGTCAGGCTGAACTCTTCTTCCCTTTTCTGCTCGCAAACTTATATGACCCTTCTACTCAATGTAGGACCTGCTTTGCCTCATTGTATCTAATATATCTAATTAGTTCTCTATTTGCTCTGCTCTATCACATCACATGAAGCTTTGTAGGCACCTTCAAGCCTGCCGTCAGAGCACAGCCAGTCACTCAGCACACACCACCCTCCTTAAAGGAGATATGAGAACCCTCCTGTCCTGGCTCAGTTGCTTCATTAAAATATTGCTTCAGGCAAAAATTATTCAATCAAACTTGACAGAGGCCTCACAGCTTGCTTCCTACAGAAAGCCCAACTGGCCAGTTCAATCACATTTTTTACCTTGCAACCACTTCACTGGCCTTCCTCAAATATCTACAGGTATTCCAGCCCTAAAAGTAATGGATGTCTCACACAGAGCAGAAAAACAAAATTATGATTTTTGTGGGCAATGAAGATCTTCTTTTAAAAATAAAGCACCCAAACATGCAAACTATGTAATGGCTCAGGAGATCACATTTCAATCAGTTGAGGTTGAAAAGGGCACAGCTAGGCAACAGTTTGAGGAGTGCAAACATCCAGCAACACATTTCTCCTTCTCATTTATTCACCATAATCTAAAGACCAGGTTATATCAGCTCTCCTTTGCACTCTGGATAGTTATTTTCTGCTCACTCCACAGCATTAAAGAACTACTCAATAGCTTGTATTACCTAGAAATCAGGAAAGGCTCAAAAAAAAAAAAAAAAAGGTAGGGAATTTTATAAAGGCATTTCAACAGGAAAAAGTACGATTTCAAATACTTTCAAGCCAGAAAGTAACATAACAGGGTAACAGGAACTGCAGATTTTTATTGGATTTGTGGATAATCCCTCTATTTACAGAAAGAATTGTTTCTCAATCTTTATTTTTCTCTGAATATGTGTATTTGAGGAGTCAGACTATTGTCTCCAACATGTATTAAGCTAATACATTAGCTGATTTATCTAAATGAACAAGCAGCATATGTAAGCCTCCTTTTTCAAATATGTAAATCTGGTTTGTACCCTCAATATTATCATTACAACAGCCTCAGAGTGTTATAATTTACCTAGCGAGCACGCACATTGCGTTCTTCGCTAAGAAATTACCCATTCTGAGTATGTAAATTCTTCTTTGTCCTAGTGAATGTGGATTTAGCTTTGTATATCTGACAGTGTAGTCCACTGAGGCATCCCCCATCCTTCTTCCACAATTTTTTCAAAGTAAATGTGGTCAATATTTGCATTATAACCAAGAGATTAGGAGCAACTGGGATATTCATTTTAAAAATAACAATGCAGGTTTGAGTGGGGAAAGCAAGCAAACAAGAGGCTGTAAGAAGGCAGCACAGTGCCACCATGGACCAGTTGTCATTGCACCTTTGGTTTCATCCTTGGAGGAATCTACTTGGATGGTCAAACTCTCCAGCAGAGCCATCCGTTAGTGCTTGTGAAGATTAGACAGACAGATGGCTCCTACAGAGAGATGAGTTAGAAAGATGCAGAGAGGGATATTTTCACCAGATGGATGCTGCCAAATTCTGCAGGGCACAAGAGGTGCCCTGAGGTCTAGATCAAAAGCAATTCCCCTAGGGCCTTCAGGAGGAAAACAATTCCTGAGTTTGGCCAAGTACTTGAGCAGAGGATTAACTGGAGGCACAAGAGTTTTCTTACTGAATTGAGGATGTGCTCATGTCCTTGATGACTTAGATATTGTATAAGGCCACTGAACCAGACAGAGAAATACTCAGTAAGAGTCAAGCGTACACGAAGAGCTCTTGATTCCAACTGCTAGCAGTGTATGGGAGGAATTACAGCAGTGGCCCCTCTGGCCTTCTCTCAAGAGTGTTCTCAGTAAAAACCCGATAGATAAAGTGAATGGAGAATCCATGCAATGTCAGTGACCTATGAATGCACTTAGAAAGCTTCTTGGCTCTTGCTCAGGTTCTGGCAGCTTCAATGACTGGAGATTCAAGAGAGCTGAAGGAGGGGAAATATTTGTTGATGAAAACATCAATGCATTGTTCACAGAAACGGAGGAACTGTTAGCTGTTAGAAATTTTACAAGTTAAAATGATGTTACTGAGGCAGATCATACCCAAGTGTTTGAAGGTATGATTGATGACTACTGGCAGAGACAAAGGGAACGTTGTGAAAAGGAAGATAAGTAGAAGGACATAGCCAGCCAAAGAGAGCATGCTGCAGTCTCTCTCTGCATCTTTACAAAAATGTACATGGTTACTCAGTTTCTTCTCAGATAGCTGTGGCTAAAGCTTGTGGTACTGAGTGCAGAGGTATCTCCATTCTCCTCTTCCTATCCCAAATGTGCTCATCTCTCCCACTGCACATGGGAGTCCTTTGCTGCAAGAGAATAATGGTTTCATTTCTCAGGGGAGACTTGAGGAAGGCGATGACCTAACACCCTGCCCTATATTACAATGGGGTCTATAGTTGTGACTACCTAAAGTGCCTATGCTAGTTACGCCTTTTACATCCTAAAGACTTTGACTATGCAGTTCCCTTAGAGGAAACTTTGAAGAGATCCTTGACTACATAAAATTTCTCTCGGACAGTCTCCAAATGGATGTTAGGAACCAGAGCCCTGCATGATGAGCATGAAACTGAGCCTTTGATGTCTGTAAATAAAAGGGGGAAGAACTGCAGGGTTGGTGATTACTTTGAAATCCTGCTGAAACCACAGGGAGCAGCAAGTCTTTACAGCACCACTGGCAATGAAGTAACTAGGTGCCAGAACAGTGACTGAGCTGAAAAATAAGATAGCTAGGTTCCCAGCTTATTCTCTCAGGTGGTGACAGATTAATTCATTCCATTTTGAAGTCAAACTGTGATTTCTCTACTTCACTACACCACTCCAACTTGGCAGACCCGAAAACCACAAGCCTCTTTCTACCTTTTCATTTTTAATAAGTAACAGAGGTGTCCCAAATAGAAGCTGTTTCCAAATGCTGCTGAGGCATATGCACGCTTCTGTGGCTGAGTAACTTGGGGCAAACAGGTCAACTGGGGCCAGGATGGCTGAACTCAGATGGAAACGCAGCCAGATCTGGAGGAATGTCAACCCAGGAAGGCTTCAGGTGTGAGAAGCTCACGTGAGCTCACTGCTGTTTCACAGCACTGACATCATGATAGAAAAAGGACATGCGAAGGAGAAAATCTTTTGAGGTAAAAAACAAAGCAAAAAAATAAAATAAAAAAAAATCCCTCATGCTGTCATGTAGTCACACTCTTATCTATTCAAGCTCTTACACAGTGCCCTCAACAGAGCATCCGAGTGCCTGTCAATCTCCAGTGCACTTCTATCTCCACACTGCCACTGTGGGTGTAGGACAGAAATCTTATCTCCACCATATAGGTGAGCAGCTGAGGCTGAGAAATTAAGGGCTTGATTTACTTACCTAAATGTAAGGCTCTAGTATCATTTGAGATGTCCTGTGGTGTGTCTGACATACACAGGGCTGGCAGGAAGCACACAGGACCTATGGGAAAACCATGGTTTTCTGGAGGCCAGCCCTATGCTGGCACATCACAGATAGATGTCTAGGTTTAGGCACCTGAATTGAATCCAAAGTGACTAGGCCTGAGGCCAAGGCACAATGTTTGTGGCAGAGCAGGGAGCTGGACCCTACAAACTGACCCACTAGCACCCTAAGTACAAGAACTGCTTCCATATGCAACGCAGGGATACTTCTGCTTTTTTCCCCACATCTTGACTTTATTACTAAAGCCAAAATCCATGTGCCCCGGATCTCCAAAAGAACCAATGGCTGTCAGCAGCCTGCACACTATCCTGTTTCTGTGTATGAACACATACCCATCTTCCAGCCACTTTCAAGAAGACCCCACCTATTCAATACAGATCTATTTTCTGTCCAACTCAACAGAAATACTCAGATTGCCATACAAGCAGCCAGAACCAGTATCAGAGAAACCTTCTTTCAGCGTGCCCGGACCTCACACTGAAATTGAGCCCAGCTCCTCGTGGCAGCATTTACAGAAAGACACTTTCATAGTAGTTCATGCCAAAACCCTGACAACGATTTAGGAGCTTGTAATGAGCTAACTGAGGAAGAACAGGAGGATGGTCAAGGTCACAGCCCCCTCATGAGTGCTATCAGTCTTGACATGTATAGCAAACAAGGTTCTCAAACAGCTGCCAAATCAGAAATAAGCTGTATGCAGAGAAGCTGTGCTGGCCTTGCTGCAAGCTGTTATTTTGGTGCATTAGGCTGAGGACAGATTTGCAAAACCACTCGAGCAATTCGGACACTTGGTTCCCCTTTGAAACAGCTCAGTGAAAGAGCTGGTGGTGAAGCACCGGGCTGGCAGGTCTGGCTGCCTTTCAGAGCAGCTTCCTACGGTACAACCTGCAGCAATGCAGGCATCTGTTCTCCATTTGCCACTCTGGTTTGGGATGTGTCCACATGCATGACTTGCAGGTGGAAGCTCAGGAACACAGGGTTAGCCAAATTACCCCCAGGATGAGGCTGGTTTCAGTCCTCCCTTCTGGCCTCTCTCCTGAGAAAAACACATACATTCCTTCCCCAGCCACACCAGGTACCCGTGAGGAGAATCTGATAAATGTCTTAATTTACTTCAGTCTACTGAAAATTTGAAAGAGGAGAATAATTTTTATGTTATTTTTTTCTTCATATTTGAAATCTGATTAGAATAATCCTGACAAAGCAGAGAGTGATAAGCAAATAGAGTAGGTGAAAAAAGGTAGTTCTGAAAGAGGAAATTGATTTCCTCCCACTATTCCAAATTTGAATAATAAACTTTCACAAAGGACTTATTTGCAAGGAACTCCTAGATATATGTATATATATAAAAGTAATTAAATTAAGTTTAAGAAATCATCTCTCAGAGCTTTTTACTTAAACAGAGTAAAAAGTTTGAGCCACTTGCACTTGGAATGTAGTGACCCACACTTTTGCAGGGCTGCAGGAGAATTAAAAGGAAACCCTTGGAATCAGTGCATGATGCAAAATCCTGGGGCTGTGGGGTACTTCGCCTGCTTTTGCACCTAAGGAGTTATGAAACAAAGAGAAGCCATCTTGCTCTTTTCTACACCTCTGTTTTCTTTTCTAATAAATTGGATAATTCTCTTTTTGCGGAATTCAGTTTGAGATTTCTGGTGGAAAAGTAGGTCTTGCTCTGACTTCAAAAAAAGCCATCATGATTTTCAATTTCCCCAACTAATTATTTCTATGAGATTACCATTTTCTTTCCGCTGAAATCCTGAAGCATTATTAACAAAAATATTGAAAATTCCCTTTCTGATGTTTAAAAAAATAATTTGCTTCTTCTTCATGCAGTAATTTAAGGCTATATCTGTACAGGAGCACGTACACATTCACTGGACTTTACCCAAAGGACAGAGCAGACCACAGTCTCAGGTAAGCCAAGGGTAAACGTATTCATTTCAGTTTTCTGACAACCGAACACCATTGGATTTACTCTAGATATACCAAGTGCCACAGATACCAGAATCTGAACCATCTCTGAATACCGCAGAACTTGTAGTGTTCCTTTCACTGTTGCCTTGCTGATGTGCTGCTTTAAGGATAGGCTTCCACCACTAAACAACCCACAGAAGAGAACTTACAGTTGAGCTTGTGATTTTGTTACTCCAAATGGTTTTCTTGCAAGACCTGGCCATTCCACTCCTGTGCTTCTTTCCCAAGCACTACTGCAGTCCTGAGCTCCTCAGGAGCCATTTCCAATCCCCCCGCTCGCCATCTTGTGAAGATGAAACTGTAAACAGCTCCAGCTCCTTGGGTGGCTGAAAAAGAGATATCTGTGGAGCCCTGAGCAACTGCACTTGACGTACGGTATTAAGATGTACAGGGGAAGATGGCTGGCAGAGTAAGACTCTCTTGAGGTTCTTTTGCCTGTTCCCATTATCTTCAATGAAGATTGCTAGGGACATAAATGCTGAGGAGCCAAAAAAGACATGAAATGGGAAGATAGAGAGAGAGAAGCAAACCCTGCCTTCACAGCATGCAGCCTTCAAAGCAGACTGATTTGCTCAGGCTCAAGATACTACATAAGTTGTGCTGCTGCTGATGCACCAGTTCCCTGAATAACCACAATGATATAAAAGAAAGCTCCTGATTAAGGCAAAGAATTAGGATCAAGAAGAAGAGAAGAACTAATCCAGTCTCCACGCATGACCTTCAGCATGTCACATCACTCCTCTATGCTCAGTTTCCTTCGCTATGTGTTGCAGCTTTCCAGGGTGAGGGAGAATTATCTGAGAGCGTGGGAGAGCCCAGGAGCAACTCACAGGTAAATGATAACAGATTCATTTTGGAGCCCACACCATCGGCCTCTGCAACTCCAGCTGACTTAATTCCTCCCACTTGCCCATGATCCAGATGACCCAGACGCCCTCAGACCAGCACGTCCCTCAAGGCCAATCAGAGGATGCAGCTTTAGGCAAAAGAACTGCATTTTAATTACTCTCTACCTAATATGTGACAGCCACAGGCTTGATCTTGCTTTATGCTGACAGTATATGAGTGGTGCTCCCATCAGAGATCGAAGCAGCACAGCACTTCTCTGACCTGGCTGCCCATCAATAGCCAGTGTTCAGCTTGACCCTCCAGGAACAGGAAGCAATCACTGCAAAGATGCATGATGCCTGGCATGAGTGCATAGGGCTGGAGCACTGCAGCAGGGATGCCGAGAACTGTCCTTCTCCACTCTTGCTTAGGAGAGATTCCTCACCTAACAACCATGTTCATTATCCCACCGGCTCTATTTTCTTCCCTCTCCTATTGCATGTTCATGATGATTAAATGGTGGAAGAGAAAAGGCTGTGCAAGAGATTCATGCTGATTTCCGTCTCCAAGGCTTTACAGAGAAGCAGACAATCTCCGCCCAGCTGCAGTAATTCCTCTGCAGTGCTCCAGACGGCATCTGGGAGTCTGTAACATGTGCATGTATGCATGCAAGTTCCACGCGCTGCTATCAATAATGCATCTGATGTGCAGCCTTCAGAGGAGCCAACCAAGGAAGCCTCCTACAAAGACAAGTCAACCCTTCAGTCTTCTCAGGAGGAAAACGGTGGGGAGATATGAAGACTCACCATCTTCATGCCATATCTTATTTATGTCAAGAGGGTATTCATAGTTTGGAAAGCTTTTAGCATAGGGTCGGTGCCTAGGTATGTATTTGGGGGATTGAAGAGTGCATTGCTCTGAATAGCAAAATACTTCCTGGGATTCAGATAACTTACAGAAAAGAGCCTGAAAGCCTACCATTGCTCCCCAGGCTATTGGTCCTCTGCACCTCAGATGCCATCAGCATGTCAGAGATAGCAGGATGCTCACAGAGTCTGTTGACTGCCTTCCCAGCAGCTGACATGTCAAAATATCAAATTAAGCTATGATTCATGTGTATGTGTCTATGTAATTTAAAAGTTTTAGGGCTTGTCAAGCTTTTCCACAGCAAGTAGCTCTCACCATTCAAGAAAGGATGGCATCAGTAGTGCAAAAGGAGCCCTTTTTAATAAACCAAATGCAACAGTGTCCACCCAATGAGATAAATCTTTCCTCTTGGTTATGTAGTCCAAAATGTACTAATACAAAATTAATGAAGAGTGGCTAAGAAAAAGGAAAAATGAAGAAAGCAACAAAGTGAGCAGCCAAATCCTTTGGATGATGTAACTAAAGCACAGCAAAACCTCTAGTAAGTGAAACTAGTCACAAAAATAAAAGATTAAACAAGTAGTCTAACTGCAGGCAGAAAGGGGAAGGTTGCATCATAATGGGACTAATGGGTATGACTCTGACCACAACTACTTGGTCTTCCAGTCCTGTGAGATGTCTACAGAAGATTGCTGGTGAAGCAGAGAAATTTCATTTAAGCCTGAAAAATAAGAACCAGACCATGTCTCCAAACTGTGCTCTGAACCATCCCATCCAACAAAGTCAGGGTTTTCTCTTCCTATTTATGAGGCAAAACAGGCTATGATTCGCCTTTTACTACTGGAATTTTCAAAATCTCTCACTTCCTCATAATTCTACACCTCAAATCCTGCATGCCCCGTCTTTGAGTCTCATGTGCCATTCCAGATTTTAAAAAACTAATAAGAAAAAAAAAAGTTTTACAGCAGAGTATTTGAAAAACGCTATTTTAAGTTCGGATTCTACCTTGTTTATTCATCCATTCAAAACGTACAAGTTGCATAATGTAATTAAATACCCCAGGAATATACAACTGACACATCAGAAAAAAGTCAGTAACATCCACTCGGGGATCACATTTTCAGCCACGGTGTGTCAGTGGCCCCAGTGGGTGGGGGAGGATGGGCTCTGCCTCTGATGTCTCTGCTGTTCTCCCTTTCCCTAAGCAACAAAGCTTCCACTCCTTGCCAAGCCCATTGCAGCTCCAAGGTCAGGTCCCAAACTGCTGCTGGGCACATCTGCTCCAGCTTCAGGAGGCTGCTGCTGGCCATGAAGCCCTGTGCCATGCAGCTAGAGGAACCAACAGCCAGCCCTGTGTCTTGGGACTCATGGTAATGAAAAGTTATGGGACCTGAACTCAGCTCCCAGGGTACAGGGACTTCAGAAGAATTATTCCTGCTTTGCTAGTGCTTAGTCAGGACGGTATCTTCACAGCAAACCCAAGTCCAGGCTCCCATCCAGGCCTTTCTGCTACAGTACACTACATTCCCCAGATTCAGCCAGTATGGCTTGAAATAGCCCAAGTATTTTGAACTTCTCTTCCTTTCCCCTGGAAAATCACATTACAATCCAACAATGTTCCCCATTTAAGAAGTTTTTTATCACTTGGCTCCCAGTTATAATTATATGCACAGTCAGTAAGGTTTCTTCTCAGGTTTTGCAGACTGCCTATGACTGTCGTATCTCCTGCCTTCGCCTCCAGAGCCATTAGTCACTGTTTGGCAAAGGCATGCCATTCACTAGTTTTATCCATTCTATATTTGACTTGGGTGTTATCAGAAAGGAGATCGGAATCAGTTCATTAACACGCACCCGACCTCAGACAAACACGTCCTCTCTCAAAACCTGCCTCGTTCCTTTCATATCAAACACAGTCTGGACTTAGGAAGGATAATATTTGTCCTCTCTCCAGCACAAAACAAAATGTTAATTATCTCACTGTTATTCTTGGCAAGCTGGAGTTTTATCTAGATTTCACACATGGAAAACAGATATCATCCCTATTTATGGACAAAGCAGACATGGGATAAATGACATTAAAAAAACAAAGCAGGCTGGAGAGTTCGGGGCAAAGCACATTATTGGCCCAGGGAGATGAGCTCAGCTCCTGCCCATTTCTGCATCCCCCAGCCAGCAGAATGCGAAGAGAAGCCTATAAAAAAGAGCTGTGCTGCCACCACCTCTCCAGATCACTCATGGGGGCTGGAGAAGCGCTTCATCACCAACAGAACCCAGAGCTCCTCTTGTCTTTGAAGACGCTGTGGACCAGACCAGTTAGTTGCCCCACTGGGTCCCTGCATGGAAGGAGCCAAGCACACACAGCCCCAGGGCTGCTCACAGGGAGATGGTGAACACGGCAATCTTCCCCATGACCTGTCAACTCCATTTGCTAGGCTTCACGTCACTTGATGCATCGTAATGCAGACAGCTGCTGTCTCTGTGGACCACGCTCCTGACAGAGAGTTGGTTGGTCTTGGTGTAATAAGTCTGGCAGTTCTCAGCTTAATTTCTTTTTGTCAAATACCTGTGTCATAGGCACTGGAAGCATCTCTTATGAGTGAACACTGATAAATGCAACGCAGGAAACAAATACAGCACAGCACCGAGCAACCCTTGGCAATGCTCAGCCACATCAGCTCCACAGTGAGGTGGAAACCAACCTCAGTATGATTTTTAATAGAATCACAGAATGGCTTAGGTTGGGAGGGACATTAAAAAAATCACCTTCTTCCAACACGACTCAAAAATCACTGTTACCAGCTTCATCCTTCTAGTGCCCAGTTACAAGGTACCCACGATGACAATACAGGCTTTCCTGCAACCAAGGAACATCTGCAGCAGTGTTATATTCCAGGCACTGCCAGGCTGCTCCACTCACATCACCTCTGCTAACTATGGGGTTCCCTGCACGCCTCCCATTCTCAGTCTGGATATTTTCTATATTTTCCTTCCAAAATCCAACTGGAACATTGTATTCCATCAACCATTCTCTTCTGCTTCTACCTCATCATTTCCCCTACAGTGGCTAATTGGTCGCTGCTGCTGCTTAGTGCCTGCCCCAAAGACTTTGCCTATCTCCTTATCATAAACATACTATTAAATGTCCTGTGCAACCAAGATTAAGAGAAGACAAGCCTTATTTAAAAGCATCTTCATCCTTTATAAATTGCACTATTATTATACAAGCTAGCTAAGAAAACAGGATTATCATAGAATCACAGAATCATTTGAGCAGGATGGGGCCCTGAAAGGCCATCTAGTCCAACTCCCCTGCAATGAACAGGGACAAACAGTCCTGCTGCTACTGATTTTGTTCTCAGCACAGAAAACAGTCAAGCCTGACCCTATGCAGAGCAGCAACCTTAACTGGGAGCCCCTCTGTGGTTCTCTGCTAGGGAAGTTCTGTGAACAAGGTTCCTCAGTGAGCTGCCAGATGGGAAAACTGCCCAAAAAGCCCACAGCACTACAGCACCCAGATCTCCTGCCAGCCTCCCTGTCTGATGAGCAACCCAGGAGGTGCTGCCAAGTGAGGTCAGACTGGTTTCTCGCACATGTCAATCATGCCACCATATCTTGAACAATCCCCTGAGCCCAGTTACCACCGGTCTCATGTAGACAGGGGAACTCTCAATGCCAGGGCACATAAAAAGCTGGAGCACCGCTTTGCTTCTGAGAGATGAGTTGGGTGGAGCACCTCATTGGTTAGAAAAGTGACCGCCTGGCTATTGATAGATGTGTTTACAGGTTTCCATGCTACCAGGGCACTCATCAGCTGTATTTAGGAACATTCGATGCAAGGCAGGAATCTGCTCCCAGGGGCTGGCTTTCCTGGCACACTTGCTTGCCCCCAGCATCCATTTTACTCCCTCCATATTAATGATTAAGCCTGGGGACAGTATGCATTTTACATCTCCCAGTTAACGTCTCTTTTCAGCAAACCCTCTTAAACCACCAACGAAGCAGAGTGGATGCCCTGGGAGGAAAATTAAAAGCACATAAATTGGGCTCCTGTTGTGCTTTCCCCTCAGAGACATTTCTGTCTCTGCTGACCTGGCTCCCTAATGAGCCATGTAAACCAGGGAATCCCCCCAGCAGCATGCTCATCTACAAAGTCTGCAAAAACGAGATGTTCAGGATACCTGCCTAATGGATCGGCACTTCTGATGGATTCACCTAGCAAGGCTCGAGGTCAAACAGGCATTAAAGAAATGCCACTGGCAGAAGGTTAACACCCCAAGCCTATTAGGGGAGAGTATGCAGCATTATTGATTCCAGCCCTTGACCTTGAAACGATGTAAATAATAGCGCAGCAACCCTGGAGGAGTTGTAGCGAAATAGTTACAGCATCACAAGCAGATTAAAAAATACAGTTAATATACATACTTCCCCAGATGCTTGTTTATTATTATGCAAGACATGTTTATTATGCAAAATGATAGAGCAGAATAAAAAAAGCAGAGAAAGGGAAAATGAAAAGACACTGAGCCCTTAACATGACTCAATTTTTTTCAGCACTGTTTGGATATTTTCTTTATTGTGCATAATCATTCCCTTATTAGCAGGAATCTTTGAAGTGATTCAAGCTCTAATTTCAGCATTTCAACTTGCAGGTTGATACTGTAAAACCACACTGAGTCCTGGTGTGCGACCCATTTTTTCCCCTCTGCGTTCCCCATCTCTGCTAGGGTTTTCTCAGTCTTCCCAATAAATTATGTATCATGATTTGCCATTTCAAAAATAATTAGAACTCAGAGTTAAACAACAAGGAATATATGAGAGCAATGCATTTTAGAAGAGAAGCGTTATGCACTTGGGGCAAAACCAATCCCAGCCGCACCACCACTGAATTATACATATCACATGGAAAGCTGCAACGTTGATGTACTTGGCGCGACTGGGTGGGCTTGGGGACGCTCTGCCCATGACAAGCTCCAGGATCTTGCCTCTCAGCCTAACTATTTTTGGGGGTGATCCCATCCCCATACTCCTCTGAGATGTAAGCGGAGTGATGGAGAGAAAGCTGGGAGTTGAGACTGAAGGGACGGCTTCGACTTCACTTAGCAAGGTTATACGGAAGTAGGAATTAATTTGGTAGTGAAGCTATTAACTGCAGATCGACAGACAGGAGAGCATGTTCTGTGTCTTCTCCCGTTACGATTAAGCTGTAAACTCACTGGAGCGGGACGTACCTCTTTATTCTATGTTTTCCTGTCCTCTGCAACAACCAGCCCTCGGTCTCAGCTTCCCAACAGCTGAGACTACAAGTAGGAACGCTGCCCTTCACTCACTTTGTATATTGCTGCTTTGGTATCAAATGCCAACAGAGGATCCCTGGGAGGGTTGCGCATCTCCCCAAAACAGGTGCTGATAAAAATTTCTGGGCACCACCAGGGAGTTGACAGCTGCTCCATATTACAACAAACCTCAGCGGGAACTCACCAGTGACTCTGCAAGCTTGCTGTGAGGATGGTGCTTTTGCATCCAGCTGTCTGCAAAGGCAAGCGCCTCGGATCAAGACCTGATTTTCTTGCCTACTCAGCACCTAATTCCACAGCAGACCTCGGAGACCTCAATAAGCTAGTCTGGAAAAAGAAAAAGCAGGTCTCAAGTGTAAATAAACAATCCATAAAAGTCATAAACAGCTGATTCCCAAGTCGAAGAGTTTTGGCATCTAACACATATAGCCAGCTGTAAAGCTAGCTAGGGATCTATGGCTGGCTGCAAGCAGCAAGTAAACCAACCCCACGCTGTCCCTGCTCATCTCTAACTGCACGGAAGAGATGAAGAAATTCACTGCTAGAGGTACGGATGTGGCCAAGCACATCAATCTTGGAGAGGACTGCACGTTTCTGCAAAGAGCTTTCTCACCAAGGCTGGCATCAGAGAACCAGCTCTGATTGGTGCTGGGGAGACTTTTTCCAAGGGCTGCTTATTCTAAACTCATTCATTCAAGAGCCCACGCTGAGAAGGAGCTGGCACAAACCATCTCCAAGACCAAGCTGATAATAGCCTCTGGTTTGATCCAGTGCAGAGGATGTCAGCCAAGGTCCCAGCTGGCACACACAGATTAAATACTATCAAAAAAAACCCAAATAACCAAACCCTGCAGTGGCGATGTGTTCAGCTACAGTTGCAGAAAACCTGGGTTCTAGAGGAGCAGTAAATGCAAGAAGCAGCACATCCCTAGACAATTGTGTTTTATCTGAAAGCAATTCCAGGTTTGAGAGTATTACAATAAGTCCTAGCAGGGCTAGTCTGGGACAGACAGCAGGTGAGGCAGCCAAGCAGCAGGAAAAGTTCATTTATCAATGGATCTGCGTGAGTGAACAGTACCTATGGGGAATATTGACCCATTTTTCAGAAATCTCTCAGAAAAGGCTAGGGAAAAAGCAGGTGCAAGCATAACAACAAAGAAAGCTAGTCCAAAGCTGTACTTTAGGGTCTGCTGAGCAAGGGAACAGGGATAACATGTCCTTCGGTGTGGGCAGCAGTCAGGTCCAGGCGGCATGGCCGCGGCTGGCTCACCCCAGAGGGGAGCAGACTGTCGGTGCTGCCAAAGCAATTCCCCAGCACAGTTTCTGAGTCAGACACAGCCGTGGCCAAACGTTGGCTTGGAGTGGGATCTGGCCCCACAAGGAATGCTACAGCATCCAAGAGGCTGCTTGGACAGGCTGAGTTCTTCTCAGCCACATCCAGTTCTTTCATAGGACCCTGGTCTAATCCCTTGTCTTTGATGCTATGAGGGGTTTGACCCATGCCCCCGGCTTCTAACAGGCTTTATTATCCCCAAATTTTCTTATCCTCTTCCTTATCTTGGGGACTGCTCCAAAGCACAGTGAATTTATTGATGTGCTGTTGTAAGACAGAGACACCGTCAGAACAAGAAGAGAATCCATCCTAGGAAGTTCCATCTCCCTGAAGCAGAGATGGGACAGTAGCATCCATTTGCTGTGAACAGAAACCTTACATCAGACATGAAAAACAGCTTCACTCTTGTATTAGTTTAGACAGAGCTGGCTGCTGTCAAGGTATGGCGTGTAATGAGGTGCACTTCATTTACCACTGGCCATCAAAGCATATCCTTAGTCTTCCCTGCTTAACCATCCTATTTAAGATACACACAGTTGCTAGGAATAAGCAGGCCCCATTAAACCACTCTAATTTGAATAATGTACAATCTGAAGCATTTTAAGACACTTCACATGAATAGCAGATATTTGGTATTATCTATCTACCTTTAGGACTCTGATCACTTTACCAAAAGAGATTTTCATTGTTAGTAAACTGACGTAACTTATTTAGAGGCAGTCATTTATGCTTACTGGACTATGAAAGAACAGGAAGCGTCTGGCATCCATAGAGATCCAGATTGATCTCTGTCTCTTCTTGACAAGCAGCCAGTTTTGAGACCTATCTCGCCAGGCATACTAACACATCCACTTGCCATTTTCTACCCTGAGCTGCTGGGGAAAGAGAGCTTTATTAGCTCCCAAGGGAACAGGGGAAATCCCAGCCACATGACTGGTTTAAAACTGACCAGCATTGTCTTTGTCTGCATACATGGTACAGCACTGCGTGGTCCACAGATTTATGGGAAGGCACACAGCAGACAGGCCGGGGAAATCAACATTTATGCCCCACATCACAGAGGCTGTTGTCCTTTCAGCAGTCCCATCTCCAATCTCACGTACGCTTTTAAAGCAAAGTAAATGCTGAGACAAGAGCAGAATCACTGTGCTGTAAATTTACACAAATGGAGATGAGATTAGAATCTTGCCTATACGCTTTAAAGATATCATAAGCACAGAAATGAGAAGTGTGTTATTAACTATCACTACTTACTATGTAGAACTAGAGCAAAGTTATTTGAAGCATAAAAATTTCTGGCAAAGGGCTGCCATATTTAATAAATCACTGAATCAATTATTCAATGTGAAAATCAATTACTTACTTCAAATGAGAATCTTATGAATAACCTCATGCCCTTTCATGCCATCTAAGAAAGTTATAGGGGAATTAGTCAGTAAGAAATGCCTCACTTATCTTTTATGTGCATTAAAAAGACCACACAAATACAGGGTAATTCTGCTCCACTGAAGCACTGCCAACAGAACAGTCCAGAACTATTTTAATGAAGCCAGTGTATTACAGTGGATTTACACCTTTGTCAAAAGCAGAGTATGGCCCATCAGGGCACCACCTGCGATCAGTTTTCCAGGTGCAATTCAGAAGCAATTCCATTCGGTCCATCCCACTTCACAAATATGAAACCAGAATATAACCAGCAAACCACAAAACCTCCTCTACGACTTGACCTACATTAAGTAACTACTCAAAGGAACACAAAGTATATCTTCACAGGTCAGGAAATATTACCACGAAGCTCCACAGAGACACTTTGAAGTGAATACTGCATGGCTTTGCAGCAGTGCCACCATTCCTGCTTTTGCAGGCTTTCCAATACGTGACTGCCCCCAAGTCCTCCCTCCCACCTACAAAACGCAGCCACGAGGCGTGCAAGTACTTACTGAGCTGTAGAGATAGCCCTCAGCGTTCATGGCAACGTACAGGCCTGCCTTCACCCCTTGGATTGCCACCACACGAAGACCCACAGGAATTAGGTTGAAAAGGGCTGCAGAAAGAAAAGCAAAAGTTACTGAGACATCAGCTCGTGTGGCCGCTGCTGCTTCTTGCCCCGGGGCCAGCCCACCCCAGTCCTGAGGTGGAAGCAAGCCCTGTTCCAGCTACGTGAAGGATCCGCAGTCATAGCCTGATACTGAAAGCAGTTTTTAAAAAGGGCAGAAGAAGAGACGCAGACCTGACCGGAGCTCTGCTCCTCATTCAGAAGCAGCACTAGATAGGACGGAAGATACGACCTTTCAGATCTCTATTTCACTGCCGTCCTAATGACTAAAGTGCTGCAGCCACTTCCTGCCAATTATTTCTTATTGCTCGATTCCAAACAGCTCCTGGATCTCAGTGAAAGACCTTTCCTATAAGCATACCCATTAACGTATGGTCAGGCTTTTGCTGCATTTCTAAGGGACTCAAAAGAGAGAGGACTGTCAGCACTGATAGACTGAACACTCAGGCATTAGCATGGCTTTGTTCCCACTGTGATCTGTCGGACAAGAGCACCCAGGTGGAAAAACAGGCACAGGGTGGAGCAGAAATGTGGGAATGCTTCATTCAAGGTCTCTTCCTACACAACTGCCCTGGAATGGGCGTTTTTTCTTGTTTCCTAGTCGCTAATTCATACTGCCCCTTCCACATTCATTAAGCATTTCTTGTGTCTTTTTAATACAGACTTTCGTAAAAATCTGCTTGAAACCTCTAAAACTGACTGGGATGTTTGAATGAGCCCAGAGAAGACCCTGCAATAGGCAGAGCGTAGAAGAAGGACTGAGTGACAGAGCACAGTGAAGCATTCCTATTTTCCAACTGACTGTAAGGACATAATCCTCACACTGATTCATTTTATAGATCATTTACAAACTTCTACACCTGACACTATGGCAAGCATAGCACAGAGAGGTCTTCCCATAATGGTTACATAAGAAGCAGACCTCTCTGTGCCATCTCCTAGCCTCTCCGTCCCTGGGAGATGTGCCACCACTGATTTAACATCAGCACTGAAGGCAAAAGCAGCTTTTGCTCAAACATTCCAGTCAAACTGCTGCTGCTCCTCAGGTCAGCCTGTTGTGAAAGCTGGTATGATGGAAGGACTCAAATCCAACTCAGTGCCAACACTGCTCTCCAAGGAGACCTGTTAGACACACGCATGCCAGGTAACATATGGATTTAACTCCATCATGAGATGGTTCTTAAGAACCTCCTTCATCTGAATTACTACAGAGAGGATGAGACAAAAGTGGACATGATCCCCTTTTAAAGAGGAAAACATTTATAGCAAATATGGAGAGAAAAGTAGTAAAAAAAATAAATAAAATTGTTGCTTCCTTGCAAACTGTGGTGGAGATCACAAGAGATTTGTCAAACTCCCAGAAACTGCACATCTTCTTGCAGTTATAAGCACCATCTTCAGTGAAATATCAAAATGCGTGCTTAAGCCTTACCAAAAATCAGTGCCTGTGTTTAAGCAGTTTCATAGGAAGCAAGCAGAGGGCTTCAACAGATGCATACAAGTTCAAGGTAGGTATTGGTCTTTGAACAACAAGAGTCAAGGAGTGCACTACTCTTACAATGTTCCAAGAGGAGACAAATATGCTCCAGTGTAGCTACTGGGCACCGAAGAGCTGCATTACAACATAATTCTACTGTTGAGGAGCACTATAACCAAGGCAAGCCTATATTTCAATCAATTTCTCACTACTAGGAAGGTCTAAAACCCTCTGTAATTAACAAGTCTATTTATAAGCAATTTCCCTTCCCTAATTTTTCCCCCACTGAAAAATGGAGCATGTTACTGCAAATAATGAAGCAAAATGGCCATCATCATTCTTTCTGTACAGCCAATTTGTCTTCCATAGAAAACTTGTGACAGACCATTCAAGGCATTCATTAGGCAGTGGGGTGATAACGCCCAGAATTAGTGGGGAGAAGTTCCACCTGGAATTACCTCCAGGGCCAAAACTCTCTTTTCTCCACAAGTGCATGCTAAAAGAGCACACTAATAATCCCACTGTGCTGTGTGACAGCTTGGTCCCACAGCTCACAATCATGGCTTGCAGGCATGGCAGAGCATCTCCTACAACATGCTGCAGAGTAGGGAAGCAAGTGGGCAGGCAAGCAAGCTGAAGGGCACGCATCTGACAGAGGTGACTGACAGCCAAAGTAGTTTTATGAAGCAAACATTTTCCTCTATTGAAAGTGTTTGGGGGTCAGTCAAAACTCTGCAAGTTCTCAGTACAGTTTCAGCAATCAAATCATTAAAAATCTCTGAATAAGTTAAAGCCTTTTGTTGTCATGCTTTAAATGAATATTTCATCTTGTTTGTTTTGGAACAGATTTCAAAGCTTGTAAGCTTTCTTACTTCCAAGCTTTATTACAAGAATGCAAAAACGTGGGGAAAAACCTCAATCAACCTTAAAAGTAAATGTCTCATTTTGTGGCAGGAAAAAAAAAATCCCGCTTAACTCAAAATACCAGATTTAAGGGTGGGGAAGAGGACTACCTGCAGTAGGGTACAACTTCTAGGACTACCCCACTAGGCTGTAGTATAGAACTCCCTGACAGGAGGTAGGAGCGAGGCATGGATCAGCCTCTTCTCCCAGGTAACAGCAATAGGACAAGAGGGAATGGCCTCAAGTTGCACCAGGAGAGGTTCAGGTTGGGTATAAAGAAAATTTCCTCTCTGAAAGAGTGGTGAGGCACTGGCACAGGCTGCCCAGGGAGGTGGGGGAGTCACCATCCCTGGAGGTGTTCAAGAATCGTGGAGATGTGGCAGTGAGAGACGTGGTTAGTGGTTGGGGTTGGACTAGATGATCTTGGTGGTCTTTTCCAACATTAATGATTCTATGATTCTACCCTATGGGGTCTGATGTAATAAAAAAATATTAAAAAACACTTTTCTTCTGTTGAAAAAGTTAAATTTTCTATGCCATATGCAACCACACAGGGTGGACATACTCTTTGGTTTTACATGCAGAAGATAGAAAAATGAAGACATTGCATGCTTCTGTTGATTTGCTGTCGTTACATTTTAACCATCTTCTCCCACCACCAGATTTATACCTGACAATGCTTATTGATTGTAGCACTTTTATCACACTCCACTGCTAAACCCTTTGGCCACAAACACATTGATCACTGCAGTTTTTCAGATGCATCACACTGTTCAAACTCCGAATGCTTACTTGATTATGAATCTGAGCTAACTTATTTTCAGAAAATTCTTCATATATCCCAATAAAAGTAGGAAAAGAATCTGCCCTCTTGCTTATATTAAGACAGCGTGCCTCTAGCTGCACGGTATAAGGAACAGATGTCCCAAGCACTGTTTTGTGGGAAGCTGGCTGGATGCCCATTCAAATGCCATTAGAACTTGGCTTCTGTTGGTTTTTTTTTTTCCTTTCCTTTTTTTTTTTTAAAGAGAAGGTGGAAAATAAATACCATCAGCCTCTCGAGAACACCTATAAAATGGGAGCCAGACAGATAATTCATTTTAAAATTGCTTAAATATTAGCAGTTCCTCTTATGTAAATAATTGGATTTTTATTAGAACTTTTAATTGCGTCAGATGTATCTAAGGGACATGTCGCCATCTCATTTGAAATGTTTATTTTGCCAGAGTAAACCAACCTATTCATTCCGGAAAAATTTAAACTTCCTTTCATAATGATAATTCAAATAATTAGTGCGTGGATACAGCACGCAGAGTCAATGCATGGAACACGGCATTCACTGGGCATTTAATTGCGTGAAGATGACTTCTGAACAGAGAATACGTGGCCACGCGTGGTGGCAAGCACCTGCTGTGAGCATCAAGAGCCTTCTTCCCTTCCACTGTCAGAGAATTAACCAACACCTCTCCAGGGACAGGAGAATATCATTTATCTATTTTTGATGAGTTCTGCACAGAAATACAGTGCAGGCTGCTGAATAGCTGGCCAGGAGTGTTCTGGATAAATATTTTAAAGCAGAAAATACCAGTGAAGCAAGTCTGCAGCTGTTCACTTAGTTGAATGCACTCTTACACATTTGTTTGTTTGTTTTCTGGTCAAAATTCAAGAGACCTAAAAGAATAGAAAAAGGAGAATGTATGCTTTATGTTTTGTTATTTCCAAAGTGAAAAATGTGATTTTGTTTTGAAGCCATAACAGGAAGCTTCATATCATATAAATCACTGACTTAAACTGGAGATTTATTAAGGAGAGTGAGCAGTCAGAAGTTAAATAGAACTGAATAAAGAGCACTCTTTTTCTCATTTTCAGAAGCCAAATACTATCAGATTGGATTTTTCTCTTCCAATATCCCCTAAGGTCAGGACATTGGGGATTGTTTGACCTCTGTATACTCCCAAAGACTTCAAATGCCCCTTTATGCACCAAGCCTTCCTGCACAGCCCATGACTTTGAGCAATGGGCTTGGCACATTACAGCCATGGGCCTCCTGTGCCACCACGCTGCCAAGGTAGGGCTGTCAACTCACCAGAAAAATTGTCACTCTAGAAGCGCCCTTCAGCCCATCTATTTCTAATTAGGAAGACAGAGTGGAAGAGGTTCGCAAGTACTTAGCACCTTATGTCAGAAATGTCAGAGATCAGATTGGCAAGAACTGTTTGGGTGATGTGGGGCTAACCTCAGTCACAGAGACACAGGAGGTTGCTCTTGTGCCCACTGAGGAGGGGCCAGAAGCAGCTTCCCTTGTCTCCTTTGCCAGCCTGAAATATTGCAGAACAGTCCTTACGTTTTCTTTTTCTCTGCTGTTTACCCAAATTCATCTCTGCTTCCGTTTAAGCCCATTACTTTGTTGTTCGGTCCTCACTGATAGATGAGGGTAATGAATCCCTGCCATTTCTAGCAGCTCTTTGCATGCCAGATGACAGATAGGCCTCCAATGGGATTTTCTGCAGATTGAAAACATCCTATGTCTTCCTCCTTTGAAAAAAAAGCAGCTAATACCACCCAGCACTGGCTCATCACTCACTCGCTAAAGCCCACTGAACTCATCGTGTGCTGATGTCTGCCTGAAAAAACCCAGGGCCAGGCTTCTTGTAGGAAGGCTCAGGCCCCTGCAGAGTAAGAGGTGTACAGGAGTGTGGGGAAGTTGTCCACACGCTGTTCTTCTCCTGCGTAAATTGGAGTTTTATCATCATTAATTTGTGGTGTTTCATTTGTTAAACAGAAGCGCATGATGCAGAACTAAAACCTGATGCTCACAGGATGCTCCAGGCCAGGTTTCTGGTTTCTCTTGGTTCATTTCCCAAAGGCTCTGCCAGCCTCTCGTGATTTCACTTGACGTCTTCACAGAGCCTCTCTCTTGCACACTGCTCTGTCCCCAGGCCAGATGCATCAGAACACCATGGCACTCCACGCTCCAGCTCCCTGGAGCTCGGGCAAGCACCACAGACATGGGGCTGCACCTATCTTGCACTCCTGTCCCAGTGCACCCACATGGGATGATGCCAACACCCTATTAGCAGCATTGCACCACATGTACAACCCCCACCTGCAGCCCAGACCCCACGTTCCTGAAAGAGTTGCGCCTTCAATCCAGCTAGGAGCTTCCGTAAGTTAGAACAACATGACAAACAAAGTAGGTTCCTCCTTCTACAAAGTACCTGAAGTTTTCTTCTATCAGTTCCTATAAATAAACACATCAACTTTTGTTCATCTCTAGGAGTGACTGGGAAAGACATGATGTACAGTGGCATAAAGAACTTCAACCCAGCATAGACTGATCCATGACTTGAGTCCTACTCTGTTGATACAATTTGAGGCACCAAGGATCTGAGCTTATTACTACCCTCTCAGAACTGTCCATCTTACACCTGTGAAATGAAGAACTATCAGAGAAAAAACCTTGCATCTTTTTTAATCTTCCAAGAAGCTTTGGCGCTGAGAAAAATACCTGTTTTGACAAAGGGATATGGGCTACTGGTTGGTTTAAACCATTATGGCTCCTGCACGTGAGCAACACTTTTAAACCTACATGGCTCCACTGCACTTTGCTAACCATTGGTGGACAGTATGAATCTAACCCCTTTGAGCAGGGTTTTGGAAGCAGACCTCATTTGGAAAGGACATCCAATAACCTCAGCCTCAAAGCAGGAGACTTGAACGAACAGCTGCATTTCTCCAGCTTGGAAATTCCCAATGCTTGCTGCATTTTTCAGGATAAAATAGCGAAAGCAATTATCTCCACTTCTCCTTGGAAAGAGAATTCCCTGTATCCTTTACCCATGTGGCATGTGTATAAATATAATCTCCTTTCTCTTCTGGCAGTAGTTCAAATCATGGGTTTTATTCTCCACCCCACCCAGATGGCAGTTACAGAATTGGGGCGGGAGGGAACAAGACTGGAGAGGAAACATATGAAATTATACAGGCAAGATTTAAAGGGGAAGTATAGATAGAAAAAATGTGCAGAAAACAGCTGGCTTCTTCCTAATTTGATCTTTTCTAAAATGAAGCTTCACAAGCAAGACCCACTAGGTGATGCATTTGATTGTAATTGGGTTGCAAAACAGGCTAATTTTTCTTACTGTAGTCGCTGTTTTCGTCCTTGGTCCCATCAATTGTACCATCTGGGTGCATCTGCAGGAAGTATTCCTGCTGGCTGAATAACCTTGTCACAATTCCCTTCAGCTGGGGTTCTACAAAAGAAAAAATATATATAATTTAAAAAAATTATTATTAGATACACCAAGCATGTAGCAAGAGACCCAATTTGTACGGCCCCCATTAAGCCCTGAGTAAATAAAGTGTTTGGAAGTAAGACAGCTTTCTGCAATTCCTTTCAAGAGAGGTTGTAAAATATTCATGTATACACAGACATACAGGCAAATAAAATGGAGATCAGATGAGCAGGTAAAATGCAAGGCATAGTTGGTACAGCATAAAGTAACAGATTTATGCAACACCGCTTCGGTGAAAGTTATCTACCAAATGAAAGTCTTTAGACAGCTTATGTATTCTGAATATGCCTCTCGTTTAGAAGCAAATTTGCTGGCATTGTAGCAAAGAATGCACTTATTGTTTCTTATTCTGCCTGTGAGGGCAACTCGCTCGGTTTCTACGTTTGATTCACTATCGCTTCGCTCCAGTTTTATGCCACTGAAACTCTGTTTAAATTGATGTTATTACAGCAGTCTAAAACCAAAGTAACTGAGCGCTGAATCAGGCTGCACCAGTCCAACTGTGTGGGATTCGGGGAGCAAAATTCCTAAAAGGAACAGATGCGAGACACCTCCAAAAATGACCTCTGAAGCATTTATGGGCAACCGAAACGCCTCTGTTTTGAAATCCCGTATGTTCCTCCCTCCCAAAAAACGTGTGCCACATGCTCTGGCAGATGAGAACCGCTCTTTGTCATTAGCAGGGTCCACTGGTCAAACAGAAATAAAGCGATCAAAAATCCAGGACAAATTCACTTTGACCACAGGTGTGTTACCAGTGTAGCTTCTTAATGCCAACCAGCCAGCTACAGGCAGCCCCACCAGCTCGATTACAGAGATTTCCTCATGCAATGGGAGTTCATAGTTCTGTCTGACCACCCTCCAGAAGTTTTGAGCAAACAATAATGAGCTCTTACTAAGAGGAAAAAAAAATGCAGTGCAGCATACCGAAATGTAGCCAGCCTCTATCCTTCAAACCTCTGCTGAGGCTGTTTAATAAGCCAGGGTCACTGCACACCCCACAGTCACATTGGGCATTAAGTGGCCCATCAGGATTCCCCATCCCTAACATTCTTGCACTGACTTCCAGGTGAGGGCCCCCCAGCCCAAATTTCCCTTAGCCACACCCCACAACCAGCAGGAAGTGCAAGATGGATGGCTGTAAGGGGTTGGAGCTTTGGGGACCCCTTCACCAGCCCCAAGAAAATCAGGTCCTATTTTGTATCGACAGAAACATGCACTTGCCATGAATAAATCAGTGCCAGCTGGTTTCCATGCTGCCTTAAAAAGTGATTTCATAGCAACCCAAATGGTGTAGACTGAAATTAAGTGTCTTCCCAGTAATATTCACAGCTCTGGGACAGTAAGTACACTCACACTGGCCATCTACTAAGAGCACATGTCAGCTGAAGAAAGTAAGTCCATTTGAAAGTAAGCGTTTTGCTTTGTTCTTTCCAAAATGCAAGATCTGTTTTGTTGAATGCAGGAACTTGATTCAAGAAGAAACGGAATGCAAAGCTGTATTCTCAGGCACAGCTGAATGTTCCACCCTCCTCCAACATGTCCCTTTTCTTCCTTTTATCTAATACCACAACAATAATAAAGGCAATAATAGTCATTCTCCGATAGGAGACCTATGCTTCAGTCCCTGAATGAGCCTCAGCCTCATTTTTACTCTCTCGTTAAATTTTCATGTTTAAGTACTTTGCACAAAATGGAAGAGCTCCCAGCAGGACATGCTTAGAGATGCTCCCTCCAGCCTGAAGCTCTCAGTGTGCTGGGGAAGGGGGAAGACCTTGCCTGAAATCCCCCGAAGGATAAGAGGAGTGGAGATGAAAACAGCCCTATCTCCTTCCTTGGGAAGATGATTTAACTACAGCACAGAAGGTCTTTGTCTTTTGTGGTCCAAGCTATATTTTGATCACGCAAATCATTTTGTAAGGACGTGCAAACCTCTCCCACATACTCTAAGCAGCCTACTGAGTACCACACAGAGCAAAGCTTCTCACCATTAGTAGCTTACCATCACCTTAAGAGTTTATCAAAACAGCACCAGGACCTCCCCACATCCATGCTATAGATGGAAACAGGGCTGTACCACAAGGCTGTCACCATAGGAAAACACAGGGCAAAGCCTCAGCATCCCTTCATCACTGACACGACAAACACAGTCAGGTCTGACTCAAGCTCCAACAACTGCTCACCTCATAGACCAGGGCTTTTCTAAGTCATTGCCTGCCAAGGGACAGGTTGGAGAAGTCTTCCCTTCCATGCTCTTCTTTCTGACCTGATCTACTTCAGCTGAAGTTCGAGGCTCACTCCTAAGCTCACAGTAGCTAAAGGGGAGCGAAACAGAGCAGTAAGCCACACACAAAACTAATGTGTTCCTTCAGTCCCTAATGCAGTGAGACAGCAGTGGTGTTTCTGCTTCCACCCTGCACAGAGCCCTTTCTGCAGCAGCAGCATCCCTGCACTCTGGGCTCATTCAGAAGGCCCTGCAGCATCAGCAAACAAAGCCTTTTCCAGACCTCCAAGGTGAAGCCTGCTTCAAACAAGGACCAAGGATGCACCCATTCTTCTTCCCAAAGCTCAGCCCAGAGTTATTGCTTGAAGAGAGGTGTGTAATCGCAGCGTAGCATTTTTCCAGCCAACCCAAAGGCACAACTCCACACTTGGCTCTTGCCGGACTCTTCACCTTAGTCATATATCTTAGTATCACCTCTTTCCAAACCCAGAGAACAGCAATTTTATCAGTCTTCCAGCACTGCCACCCCTTGTGCTGCAGCAATCACACTGAAAATCTCAGTGATTTTTTGTTTGCTTGTTTTTAGAAACTAACACAACCAGCAACTCTCTTGGTCACTTAAGGATGGAGGAACAGCCTGACAGGCCATAACACAAGGCAGAAAGGCAACAAAATGGAATGAAAGTTTTCCACAGTTTAGCAGTTAGATACAAAAGAGAGCAATTCCTCCTTGCAGACAATATTCCCAGTGCTTCAATAAACACTGGGAGGAAAAGAAAGCCCATAACCCTGAGATTTTGTCCGAGTTCCCACAGTAATACTGTCCCAAACTATAATCAATAGGAGACAGAACAAGCCATAAAGAGTGGACAAAACAATTGCAGCACAGCCACGTACAATCCCCTCCATTACCATTTTCTTTCTATAACTCACAGAATTCACCAGGAATCGCTCAAATCTACTCTTTAACCTCACCATTGCATAGTTAAGGGAAACTCGGATCTCAGTGCCTCTAAAGGAGCAATACTGCACAATGCAGTCAGGATAAACCTACTTCTCCCACTCAGGCTCCTCCACACACTCTCCTGCTTTGCTACAGGATCAGCTTTCCCCACAAAAACAGAACTAAACTAACACGGACAAGACTTCATCTGTAACTTAGAGGTTCCCTAAAGACAAAGACAAGTGTTTCAGAATGGATTTAAGGAAGAAGTTATGACTGCCTTGATCTCAAAGTACAGTCTGAGCACAAGAGACTTCTATGCAGCATTTATTCCCAACGCAGCCCCCAAGCTATTAAGATTCCCATGTGATATATCAAGGGATATTTTTGTCCTTATTTTATAAGCCATTGTGCTTTATGATGCTCACATAAGGGATCCTGCTCTGGCTGCTCACACAGCTGTTCAGGGTGGGGAAGACAGAGGAAATGCAGCAGAGCCACTCCTTACACCCAAGGCAGTGAGCTCCAATCTTTCAATTGTGGTGCTCCCCAAAGGTACAAGGGAAAATCACCCCACAAAACACCCCCAATGGCCATGGTCACAGAGCAGAACAGCCCAAGAATACCAGAGGGCAAGAACTAAGCCACGGCTTTGCCCACCTCCACAGCATCTATCAGGCTGCTTTATTTTTTTTTCCTAGAGTGAAGACATAGCCTTCAGCTACTCACCCTTCTTAAAGCAGTCACCCAATAACCAACACATCACACCTCCCCAGCAGGCACCCTGTTTGTTCTCCTTTCCACAGGAGAAGCTCAGCAGCTCTGCAAGCCTTGCTTTTAGCTTCCTGACCCCTGAGCAGGAAACCCAGGACCCCCTACAGCTGGGACTAACCAGTAACAATCTGATTGCTGATCTCCCTGTTGCTATCTAAACAGTAGTGTGATGTTGGTGTTACTCAGTTCAGCTGTTCTGTTTCTAGGCCTTCAGGTCATCTCCATCCACCACAGGCTGCTATGCTTCCTGCCACTATATTGTATAGTAACTATATTGTATAGTAACTATCATTGAATCATTAAGGCTGGAAAGACCTCTAAGATCATCTAGTCCAACCCCAGCCCATCCCACCGTGCCCACTAACCACATCCCTCAGTGCTACATCTCCACAGCCCTCAAACACCTCCAGGGACTGTGACTCCCACACCTCTCTGGGGAGCCTGTTCCATCCTCTGGGACTTCCCAAAGAACAATAAAGGTACAGGGCACTCACATACAAATCAGCCCTCCAACAGCATCACACTCCCCACAAACACAAGCACTACTGAAGATATTCACCATATCCCACAGGGAAGTAAGTGTAGGAGCTCTGGTAGAGGCACTGGGAGAAAAGCTTTTTATTAGAAATATCACTGGCTTTTTAATTATCTCTTATTTAATTTCTGCTCTATAAGTTCATACAGCACAGAAGGCAACGACAGTACCTTTTAATAGGCTACAAACCCCACAAAGCAAGAGCAGGTGAAAAAGAATGAAAATTTGCCCAGCTCTTCCAATGACCAGTGACAGCTTAAGAAAAGCATAATGTCTATCCAGAGAGATACTGCCCCCTCAGCTGCTAACCCTTAAGTGAGGGTGAGGAGAGGTGGATCCTGGCTCCATCCCTTCTGGTCATTCAGGTGCATTACTTGCACCTGAGCTCCCTGGGTTAGCCACGCCTTCTCACCTGGTGCTCAGCCGTTGGCTCAGGCTGTGACTTGGCAATTCCCCTGCAAAGCTGAACATGGAACTCACCTCATAACTGCAAAATGGAAATCACACAAGCAAAATACTTCCTCTTAATGTGGAGAGAAGCTGTGGGGTTATGCATCCAATGCTGCATTCAGCAAAGCCCTGCTAAGAGCATGCTGTTGCTTACTGTTATCAGCAAAGTGCAGTACAAATGTGACCTGGGCATGTGCTGCAGCGTGAACCCCAGGAACCTTAAACCTTACAACCTCCATCATGCACTGCAGGGTGGCTCAAACCAATCTGGACCCTAATTTGTAGAGAACCACAGAAAAGGGCACAACTCTGATTTGCAGCCAACCCACCTTTAGGAGGGTAGTTTGCATGGTCCCACTTCTTTCAATTCACAGGGCACCTTGCCTCGCTGCAACACGTCTATCTGAGGCTCTGGACTGGGAGACCTGAAGGAACTCAACCAGGCACCATTCACGGGAGTAACCTTAACCTCAGCTCACTGAGCTAACAGGAGGATCTCGGCAGGGCTGGGTTTCAGTAGCCTCTTGCAAAGATGAAGGGCTTAGTGACCTTTCAGGGACTGCAGCCACTGGCTCCAGGGGCTCCTGCAATCCACAGCAAAGCTCAGGCTGACAAGCAAGCCTCAACTGGAGGGCGCTGGTGCAGAACTGCTTCTAAATTCACTCTGCATTGGGTGTCAGAGGTCCCGTGTGCTAGTTACGGCTTCAAATGAAGCTCTGGGGTTACTGTTCTCCACACAAAAAGCTGCCAAGCAGCAGAAGACTCCTCTCGCTCAGCCAGTTATCAGCCATTTTACATCCAGCAACCTGCAGTCAGGTAGCAGGAAGGTAACGCTGAATAATTTTGGCAGGAGACATGCCTGTTTGTTTGCTGTAGCAGGACACACTCTGACTCAATGCCTCCACATGTGCTCAGCACAGTAAATTTGTCTGGGACTCCGAACCAGCCCAGCCAGCACCCGCTGCACTGCAAAGCATATCAGGCTGGTGAAGGAGAAAGCACCTCTAGTGCTGGGCTGATCCCAACTGGGTGCACTGCTGTCTGCCCTCTCTGCCCGTGCAACACGTTGAGGATGTGACTGCAAACAGGGCACCTGTAACACAGCTCAGGAGCACATTTCACCTAAATATTTTCTGAACATTCGTTTTTTGCAATTAAGCATTTGAGCCTGGAACTTACACATCCCATTATTCTCATTTTTCCCCCATTCGGGCTGCGGCTGTCACACTGGGAGGCTGATTTATGACTCACCCAACCACACTCAAATCCACAGCAAACCCAGCACTCAAGTCAGGGTATAAACTGCTCCTAATTTACTGAGATCAGCTCCGCAGGTACAGTGCCACCACGGAAACTGCAGTTCCTCTCCCCTGAAAAGGACAGGTTCCAGAACACCCAAAAAGCCAACTATTGCAGACACACACTGACAGAGATGAACACCAAAATCTCCCTGTGGAAGCAGAGTTAATGAAGGTTTGCACTAACTCAGCACGCAAACACATCAGCAAGATCCATGCAGATTACTATGGTGACAGGCGTCAGCATGGAGCTTGGGGAAGAAAAGATGAAAAGCTGCAGGAGAAAAATGTGCTTTATTTTGCTCCCACCCAGAAGCTGCGAAGTTCTCTTGGGTGTTTGGAGTTAAAATTAAGTAAGTGATTGTCTCCAATTAAACGCATCACTGTCGGCGTAAGTTCTGTATCTCAGCTCATGACTATGATTCACTGAAGCCACCCAAACGGGAGAGCAAGGAGGACATTTCCCAGCCCCATAAAGTGTTTTCCCATAGCAAAAAAAAAAAAAAATGGCAGCAAAATGACTGACCAGAAGGAATGTGCTCCATCACAAGCAGCTGGCCTGGGGGTGCAGAGGTGTAAACAGAGCAACTGAATGATGCTAAGGAATCTTTCCTGATGGGCAAAAGGTCCCCAGCATCACCAGGCAGTTAACCCTGGCTGCTCTCCCAGGGATGCAGAACAAAGGCCGTGCCCAGCTCCAGTCCGTCGTGATTACAAGGTTGGAGGCACCCTCCAATTACTGGGAATTTATTTTGAGAAGAAAATGACTCCGGGACAATAGGGCTGCGTGATATGCTCATGTATTTACTCGTCTCAAGTGTAAATCTCCACCCAGGACTAATAACTACCGAGAGACAACTGGTGTTTTCAGAGTGCATTACATGAAATAACAGGCTGTGCTGACAGGGATGGCCTCTGCACTTGAAGGACAAGCTTCCGAAAATGACATTTCCCTAATTCAGAGGGATGATGGGCTCGAGCCACTGACAGCACCCATCAAAGCAATCACCTCCTGTCACTGCCACTGAGTCACCAGAGCAGAATGGCACCTTGTAGGCAAAAAGAGCATCCAGAGAAGTGATTTCCTCTCCTGTGCTCATGTCTGCAAGGAGAACAGCAATCAGCCCTCCAGCACCGCTGCCTCCTGCCCACACCCCTGTACCAAGCACGTACAAAGCTCTGCACAATGCCTGCTTTGCTGTACAAAGCTGGGACCCTCCAGGGAAGCCTACTCCTCATTTGTAGAGTAGGTGGAAAGGATGTGTTTGCATTCGCTGCTGTTCACACAGGAGCTCCCATATCTGGGGAATCAGCTTTGGAGGGATATTAATACAAGCATGAGGTAAGGGGCAGAGAAAGGAGCCACCCACATACAGCACTGAAAAAGAGGGGTGCAGCCACAAGGCCACTGCTGCATGCTTCTCCCAGACAACTCTCTTCCTGGGGACCCACGAGCAGCTGTCACCCTACAGCCCACCCAGTCCCCAAGGTCCTGACCTCACACAACAGCCACCTCAGGTCTGGGACTCAAAGAAGTCCAAAATCCTGCATCAGTTTTCACAGAAGGCAAACACCAAACCAGCACATGGGACACATGAGCTGCCTGCTCCTGTACCCCTGGATACAATTTAGGGAGGGATGGCACAACCATTCCCAGCGCTGTCAGGCCAGAAGTGGTCTCCAATGAGACCACAGCTGAAAGCAGAGGGATGACAAGAGGAAGAAGGCTGATGGCCCAACTGCCACCAGCTATTGGCACAGAGCTGCTGATTACCTCCAGGTGAAATTAGCCAGCTGAATATTTTAATTACCCAATAATTCAGAGGGAGTGCAGCTGAAGCTATCCACAAACTCCATCTCATTATTGGGGTGGAAAAAAGAGATCAGAAATGGGTGGACTTTTATTTTTTTTTTCTTTTGAGATGTTTTCTTTGGAAATGTAATGGAACAAGAAAAAAGGATTTTAAAAGAGCTGGAGATAAAAGCTGAAGTTTCATTTTAAGTAGAATGAAATATTGCAATGGATTGGAATCCTCTCCTCCCCACAAACTTATTTTATTTGACTAGAGAGGTAAAAACCAATTCTTCTTACAGCTACACTGCCGGGATTGTTTTCCACTCCCTGAGGATGTGGTTGTTCTGCTGATCGCTGTGTTTCAACAGCAGTCAGGTTCTCACAGCATCTCCCCTTAAAGTGCAATCTTATACACCTGTACTGACTGCAGCTCTGATGAGAAAACCAAAGCCAAACAGGAACTGAAGGCATCGAGGAGAGACGTAGGGCTGCTGCCCGTTTTATGCAAGCTGAGCCTTTTCAAGTGCAGAATATCAGAAAAAAAGTGAGAATTTTAATGGAAAAGAAGTTGTAGCTAAAGCTCCTAAGCTGTCATTTCCCAGCACAGTCAGTGCTTTGGCTACTGAAGGTTAAGGCATGCTCATAAGCATGGGCAGCAGAGCACACAATATATATTATTTATTTTGAGGAACACCCTGCAATTTTTCCTGACGTATTGTGTAATTAGCCAAAATTACAGCAATATTCACCCAGAGCAAAACAGAGGATAGCATAAATATTATGTGCGAGCCCACAATCACTGAGTGCATTTCATTCGGGCGTAAACGTGACTCCACAAAGAGACCGAGTGCTCAGCTTCTACTCAGGCTGGGATCAGCCCCCAAGTGGGCTGCTGCAAAGCAGAAACACTGGGAGCAAAATTCATGCATGAGTATTTAGCAAATGGGTGTCCCCCAGCCTGCAGAGCTCCGGGGCTGTGGGAAGACTGAGGCCAGCATGCACACCCTGCAAAGATGGGGACAGAGCAGAGCCACCCGTGCTGCATCCACCACGCAGCACCTCAGCATTTCCCCAAAGGGATGAGAGGTGCTGGACTTCTTTGCTTAATAGGTAATGAGTCTGAGACATGGAAAAAGTCAAAGCTAGAATCAGACATACGACGTCCTGACATTTGTCTTCCTCACTGCACTAACGCAGCTTAAGCCTTCCCATAGCAGTTTCTAAGCATTTTGGACCCAAAATTAGCACATTACTAAAATTCAACAACTATTACATAACATCTAAATGTGCATACAGAAAATGTGATGCTTGCGACGCTCTGGTCTAAAACAAGATTACACTTCAAAGGGCAAGACCATGCTAAAGACAGTCAAAGCCTGACATGTGGCTCCAATTCTTCTTTCTTTCCTTCTGGTTTGTGAAAATACACTTTATCTGCCTGCAGAACAATTTAAATTTTGCACTGGAGCCAAAAGATTCCTTTAACCTAATGAAAACTCTCATGGTGTGAGAAAGCTATGACCCACCTCCCTCCACCTAGGGATCCCCATGGTGGATGACCACAAGGTCTCCAATGGAATGAGCAGGTTCACCCCTGCCTGCCCTGCTGTCATCTTGGGAATGAGATTCACTGTAGAATCATTTGAGTTGGAAGGAACCTTTAAAGGCCATCTGGTCCAAAGTGCCCTGCAATGAACAGGGACACGTACAGCTCCATCAGGTGCTCAGAGCCCTGTCCAGCCTGACTTTGGGTGTCTCCAGGGATGGGGCACCACCACCTCTCTGGGCATCCTGTGCCAGTGCCTCACCACCCTTACTGTAAAAACCTTCTTCCTTATATCCAGTATAAATCTCCTCCCTCTTAGTTTGAAACCATTTCCCCTTGTCCTGTCACCACAGACCCTGCTAAAGAGTCTGTCCCCTTCCTTCTTACAGCTCCCTTTGGGTACTGAGAGGCCACTCTCAGGTCTCCCTGCAGCCTTCTCTTCTCCAGGCCAAACAGCCCCAGCTCTCTCAGCCTGTCTGGCAGGCAGACACTGTCCTGAAGAGCATACAGACACACTGGAAAAGCATTAGTGGCTGTATCACAAGCTCTGCCAGCCCTTTTAGCCACTGTCACAGACGATCCCCACTAGAGCATGATGTCAGCCCCTGAGGGATGCATGCACGGATGGCTGACAATCGATAACTGAGATGTGAGGTGCACGCAGGCAGCAATTAGACCCAGATCTGGTTACGGGACCCATGCCAGGGAAAGGACTGGCCCGGGATGAGGTGGATGGTCCAATGTGTGCATCGCTCGCATCTCCTGCGGGCTCTGGAGTCCCTAGGAATCGGCACTGCTGTGCCTTCCTGCTCATTTCTCCATTTTTCAATTTTCTGGAAGACGCAGATTGACTCTTTGCAGCCTGGCTTCACTTGCAGCAATCCCATACAACTTGACCTTTTGCAAACAGTTTTGCTTGGGGAATGAAGGGAACGCGTTTATTTGGCAGTTCTGGCCATACGGGTGGCAACTGCTAAGCAAAGAAACCATGCATGCAGCCAGAAGGGGAGGGGCATCAAATGATGTTGTTCTAGATAAATATCAATTAAGTGAGCTTGTTCTATTAACCCCAAGACCTGGCTCTGTTCTTCCTTTGTTTCACTCTGAAACGCTTAAAGATTTCAAGTTTTCCTTTCTTAAAAAAGGAACGTTGACCCCAACTCCTGTCAAAGCACAAATCCTCCTTTAAAAACAATGGATTCCAGGAATCCCTGCCAGTGTCGTTCACTGGGTGAGGAGAACAAAGTGCACCTGCAACTTGCAACCCAGATGCAAAGCACAAGCAGCCTCCAGAAAGGCCGAGTTATTTCAGGGTTCTGCTACATGCAGTGAAAGGAAAACAACAGACGTAGTAGTTTGCTTCACGCTCAGGAAGGATACTGTATTAACACAAGGAGTTCTGTTAGCTAGGGAATGGAGACAAACCATGCACTACATTAGGGAGTTTAAGGATGTAGTTTCCTGGCAGGCTGCCGTGTGTGTGGCCCAGGTAAGGAGCTGAGGTACAACAACAGCGCAGTCACGGCGGCTATGCTACCCCAGAGCTGGAGGAGTGCAAACAGCCGTCCAGCTGGCAGGACACGGAGATGTCAGGGCTGCCTCTCTGGGGCTGCTTACCCAAACTGCTCACTTCTACCCCTTGGCCACCTTCTCCTGCCAAGCCGAGCTGTCTGCAAATATGAAAAGGATGTCAAACTCTGACATGTTTTGCTTGTTAAAAATCATTGCTTTCATTTTAATAACAACAAATCACTGCTTGGCTTCAACTGTGCAGGAGTAAAAGAATCCCAGAATTAACACGCACACCATCAACAGAGGAGCACACGAAACGGACCAAATGCCACAGGGATGAACAAATGCAGTTCCTGTCTTGCACGATCTGGGAGGGGAAAGGAGGAAAGCAGATACACCCGAGTGAGTTAGCACTTGTTCTTCAACACAGCGAGGCGCATCACCACAGCTGTGCCTTGCAGCAGTGAGATCCTTCCTGCCCATCGGGCCCCCGTGGCAGCTCTGGTCTCCTCACTGCCCAAGTCGGGCTGTTGAGTGTTCTTGTAATAGATTTCTTATCTGATAAAATATGCAGTATCTGCTCTGCTGAAATTATTCTAACTTCATGCTGAATTCAGCAAAGCAAGGAAGGAAGGATGGCAGGAAACAAAGAAAGAAGGAAGGAAGAAAGGAAGAAAATCTTGCCTTCATTTTGATATTTTTGGAATACAAGCTTTCTTTTTTTATTATTTCATAACAACTTTTTTTTAAAAGCATATCTTAAAGTTAAAAAAATAAATACATGTGAAATTGAACTATTTTCCTCAAAAAAACACAACACCAAAATAACCAACAGATAAGTCAATGATAAACTGATTTATATGGATTTTTTATTCTATTGGGAGGAAAAATAATCCCTCATGGACCCCTCTTCCCCTGACTTCCATTTGGCTGTTGATGGAGGAATCACTCATTTGCACTGCTTTAATGATGACCCCCCTCTGCTAGCGAGTAGTGTCCACTGCTCCCACAAGCACAGCTCCCACTGAGGCCATGGGGAGAACAGACACCCCTCCCTCTGGTCACCTGGATGATTTCTATGGATTTTCTTGGCATGAACTACACCCAGCCCGCAGCAGCACGCTGTGCATGCTGACTGCTGTGCTCGCCTGAACCCTGTGCTGCAAAGTGGGTTGCAGCTGATTTTTCCATGCTCTGAAGCAACCCAGCAGCCTGCAGCGCTTCCGAGTTCCCACATTTGGAAGTCACGTATGCGTGCAATACCACCCCCAGGGCTCAATTTGATAAAACAAAACCTATTAGCTGAGCTATCTCGAGCAGAAGGGAACTTTTCCCTACTCCTGATTATTGGTGCACTCATTAGCACCAGCCACTTCGCACGTGTGCCTTCACCCAACACTTGCAGGGCTCTTTTCAGCAAGGCAATGTCATTGTCTCCAAGCACACCTTATCCCTAGCACAAGCTGGTGGGGGACAGCATCAAACCCTACAGAATAGCAGTGTGATGGGCCCCCCCAGCTGGATGTACACAGACATACACACACAAACTACGTGGAGAAACACTGATATGCACCCTGAGCTCTGGAACACTGCAGTGGCTGAATTCCACAGGTTGGTCGGGTACCGCAGCTCTGCTGAGAGAAATGACCATGAAAGTGAGCAAGAACTATGAGAAAATGAATGGAGAAGTAAAAAAGTGCTTCTTCCATAGGCTTCAATCATCACTTTCACTCCATATGAAATCAGAAAGGATTCAACTCCAATATTTAAAGGAGGGAAATCAACCCTTTACAGGGGTTGATAGTGATAGGATAAGGGGGGATGGTTTTAGGCTAAAGGAGGGAAGATTTAAATTAGATGTTGGCTAAGTTTTTCACAGAGAGGGCATTGAGATGCTGGCACTGCTGCCCAGGGACGCTGTGGATGCCCCATCCCTGGAGGTGCTCAAGGCCAGGCTGGGTGGGGTGCTGGGCAGCCTGCTGGTGCTTGATCTAGCAGCTGGCAACCCTGCGTGCACCAGGGGGTTGGAACCTGGTGATCCTTCAGGTCCCTTCCAACTCAAGGCATTCTATTGATTCTGTGATCCAATGGACTCAGGGAATTTAACAGCTTACAGAATAGACAGACTTCTCAAATGTTTAAATGAATCTCTGAATGAACAAGGTCCTTCTGTGTCCTTCAGCTGAAGTTGCTCTTATGTTTCACTTATACTGCTGTAAAGATATCTTCATATATTTATATATATATAAAATTCTAAATCTTCATCTATTATTCAAGATGAGAAATACTGCAAAGGGAAAAGACGTTTTAAGTTACTGGGTTGCTTTTTTCTACCCATGAGCCATTTCCTTCACTTTGGAAGACGCCTTTAGATCTCCTTAAGGAAAAGCATCCTTTCCCTGGAGAAATACAGAAGACATATCAGACAGGGGAGGAAAAAAAAAAAAGGAAAAAAAAAAAAAAAGAGGAAAAAAACACAGAGTTGGGTTTTTTGTTCTTCTTGAGGGAAGAAAAAATACTGTTTGTGACCCTGAGCTCTGCATTCTGAGCTGGAAACTCTTTTACAGAAATAAAGCCCAAAGAGACGGAGATGATGCTCTGCAATGGCTGGTGCTGTGGAACCCAACTCCAGGCTGAGCTCTGCCAGTGAAGACAAGCAGTGAAGCAACAGCGTGCACAACAAACTGCACCTACCAGCCTAGCGCTAGCACTACAAAACTGCTGAGCATGCCTGGAGGCTTCAGCTCAGCCACAAAGGGGATGAATCCATTTGGTTCCACCATTTGTTGGCAGGGAAGCCATGGGAGAGCAGCTATGCCCAGTCTTCTGCATTTAACTCTTGGATCTATAGTTCTTAATCAAGCCTTAATCAAAGGCTACATCTCCTGAAGCAGCACCAAAAAGCCATGCCACACGTTAATTCCTTTGCAATCCTCCAGCAAGTTCTTACGGTCAGAGCCAAATACATATTTTAACCTTTTCTAGCCGTACTTTATACATATAACTGTGCAGGTGCTCTTCAGCATACACACGTTTTGCTTAGCACCTGCACAACTGCTGCCTGTATTAATTCACAAGAATGGGATTCAGCCCATGTGTCCAAATTTGCAGCTCCGTCCATCACATCGGCGTCCTTAGTTGGCCTGCCTCAGGCTGACAAGTCGTACCTTAGAGCCAAGTGTGTAGAAAAGATAACAGAAAAGAACACAGGAAAGAGAGAAGGAGACCACGCTGGGCGAGCCGCCCTTCCCCATCACGAGGTGGATGAAATGAGTGCTGGCTTTACAGCGTGGTGCTTACTGCCACCAACCACCGAGACGTCTCCGCAGCCTGTTCCCCAGGCACCCAGAGCTCTGATTATACAAGCTATCCCTGCATGGACCTGCTTCAAAAAGCTGCCCACGCCCAGCGCTGAGCCAGCCCCAACTTCTCCCAGCTCTGAGCTCTCCCTTCCCTACGACAACAGGAGAACTGAGAAGCGGAATACGCGGTGCCAACCAGCGCCAAGCGCAGCTCTGCTCACGTACACCATTCCTGGATATTTTAGTTGCAGCACTGCGTTGCTTATTATAAACACTTAATTGACGTAAGCTCACGCCATTCCTTTACAGAGGCGAAGAACACGGGGAGTGTGCCGGGGTGGACGGGAGGAACTGGGGCTCTGTGTCGGGCAGTGTCTTGTTTTCATCATCTGCACAATGGGGTGAACTCTCTCCATTTGGTAGAGCTCGCCGGGTACTGTAGATGCATATCGCTCTGTCAGAGTGAAGTATTTTAACAGTTACTCCCTACAGCTGTAAAACAAGGTCATGTTTAGGAAGGTAAAACAGTTCCCCTAGCAGTGTGCCACTTCCAAATGGGATCTACCCTCTTTGAACACGGGTGTTTCTCACGTTCCTCTCACCATGCTAAGCTGCACATCATTAAGCGCACATAATCACTGGGGTTGTGGGTCACTGCACAATGTATGCACATTTCTTTAAACTAGTTTCAATTCATTTGCATGTCATTTTCTATGCACAGGAGTGACTCTGCAATGAATAAGTAATGTGGGTACAGCACCCCCCCCGCACCAACAACGAGAATGGCAGCAAACCCAGAGGCGTGCGGCCCTCTGAGCAGCACAGCTGAGCCCAGGAGCGGGACGCATCACCAAAACAATCCTTCATTTAAAGACTGACAAGAGGGAACTGGCATTTTTTAAAGCACATTAATTTCTCTACTTGTTTAATTTTATAAATGGAATACAGTGTTGGTTACAAGTGATTGACTGTCAGCTCTGAAGACTGAACAGTTTTATTTTTACAGCACTGACTAGCATTGATCCTTCCTCTTAGTCAATAAAAAGTCTTCCTTAAATCACTCTGGCGTGTAACTTATTGAACATCTCCCTTAGCAAGAAAGTCCAAGCGAGTGGAGGGAATTCTCAGAATTTAGTGATTCTTCATGGGCATTTAGTGAATCCAAAGGAAGCAGAATTACACCTGTGCAGCTGGGAGCACTGGGATGGGACCAGTAACAAGACTGACCACCCACATCCCACCTTAAAAGTCACTCAAACTTTAACGCAACGAAGCATCTTGAAAACAGATCTAGATTTGGGTTGAGGGCTGACCTTCGGATCTGATGATCTTAGTGGTCTTTTCCAACCTTAATGGCTTCGTGTTTTTATGGTTTCTATCCTTTGAGTCCTTGGCTTGAGGGATGTCATTTAATAGCAGATGGGGAGGAAAGAGGAATGAGAAAAAGTTCCATCAGTGAGAGTTCCAGGTCCCACTCCTGATCCCACAGAAAGGGACTCCTCAGACAAAATGACAACACTTTTTGGGAAAGAGCCATTTTTTGGTCTGGATTCACAAGGTAATTAAGATATAGGATGGCCCACAAGCTACCACTCACCATAAGATGAACAAATTAAGAAAAAGGCAGCGTTATTTTTTCCCTTTGAATATGTCAAGTCACGCTGTATTTCAAATATTTTGCATCTTCTCTTGGCAGTTGCTTTAGAACAGACCATTAATGAGTCTGGTTTGTAGCCTAACCACATGCACTGTGAGTCTTGAAGCATTTTGCCAGCTGAATACAACCCCTGTCCCACAGGCTGTGTATGGGGGACGCTGACAACAACCCAACAACCCAGTCTTCTTTCCCCTTCGTTCACAACCATGAATGGCCTTTTACCTAAGAGGTTTTCCCTGCTTTTGTTCCTCCCTTGACTGCAGGTCACATATCTCAGCCTACAGCCCCGGAAGCAGCCACCAGCTGGCTGCCACCTCGCTGCCGGGTGCACGTATATGGGAAATATGGGAGGACTATGCAGCTTGATGGCACATCCCTAAGAGATGAGTACATGTGTATCACACTTAACCACGATACCAACAAACACCTGAGGAAAGGACCTGCTCACAGTGGCTTCTCAAAGCAACCTGTGTTTTACTTTATTTTTCTTTTCTATCCTAGTGGTGGTTTATAGCAATGAAAGAAAGAAAGGAAGAAGTAAATAATAATTCCACTGAGAATTCAGGAAGGGCCTTCTGCCAGGTGCTGAGTTCTCACGCTGACCAAGGACACCTGAGAGCACAACGCACCGCTCAGAACTGAACCTGTGGGTGGTGGGACTTCATGGGAATGTGAGCAACACGTACAGCAAGGCAGAAGTTTTCCACAAGGAATGAAGACTAAGCCCACATACACACGTACAGAAGAATAAAGGAAAGAAAGGAACAGAAGGCTGCCCCAAAATGCATTTTTAAGCTCTTGCAAGCTCAATATTAGGTGCAACAGACATGCAGCTGCCATCTGGAAGGCTTTCAGAGCTAAGGAAATTCCCCACGCAACTCAGCTCAAGAAGCAGCATTTGAGGGATCTAGATATCAAATGGCCACGATTCTAACTGATCCTCGGCTTATCGATCCCCTTGTCACTATGCAGAAAATAAGAGCACGTTATTTGAAAAGCGAACCTAGTGGGAGGTGGGAAAATATGACCGTGGGTTAAGCCGCTGGGTTCTTCCTTCGGGCTGCGGCGGAGGGCTGCGCCCAGCGACCCCGCAGCTCGGGGGGAACCGCAGCGCCCGGGCGAAGTTGAGCGCGGAGCGAGCCCTTCCCCCGACGGCTGGAGGCACCCGGGAGCGGGGCTGCCCCACGCCGCGGAGCCGGTCCCCACGGCTCCGGCCCGCGATACTCACCCGGTCTCCTCCTCACCGGCCTTTTCCTGCCGCTGCAGAAGCGCACTTTGCTGAAGACCCCCAGGACGTGCCTCTCGCAGAGGGAGCGCCCGTCCTTGCTGGGGCTGGAGCGGCGCTTGGAGGCGGACACCCGGTCGCTGTTGGACTCCCTCGCCTGCCGCTTCTGCCGGATCAACGAGCTGGCGATAGCCGCTGCCATCGCCGCTCATGGGCCCCCCGCGCCTCGCCTCGCCGCTCCGGTCCGGGGGAGCGCGCTGGGGCCTAGCCGCCGCCGCGCCCCGGGGGGACGGGGACGCCCCGCTTAGCGCGCTGCGGCCCCGAGTCCCGGCAGCGAGGAGGGCTCAGCCGGCCAGGCGGAGCGGGGCGCCCCGGCTAACAACCATGGCTGGCCGCCGGACCCCGCCGCCCATGGGTCCGTCCCCGGAGAGCGCAAATCCCGGCCGGGCCGGCGGTGCCCCCGCGCCTTGTAAATCCGGAAGGCGGCCGCCCCGCTCGCAATGGTCCGCCGGCGGCTGCTGTGTCCAGAGGAGGGTGCGCGGAGGATCCGCGGGTCGCTGAGGCGCGGCTCCGCTCCGCTCCGCTGGGGCGAGGGGCCGTGGGATGAGTCAGAGCCCCCCCGGCCCGCGGCCGGCCCCGGCCCCAGCGCGGTGACTTCCAGGCGCGGCGCGGCACTGCGCGCACATGGACACGTCCCGCGGCTCCGCTCCGCTCCCGCGGCCGGGCTCAGGGCGAGCCGCGCTGCATTTCTGTTTGCACTCCTCCTCTTCCTCTTTTCCCCCCCTCCCCACTCCTCTCGCGGAGAAGGGCGGGAGGGGAAGGCAAAGCGGCCACGAGAAAAAGCACCAGGCCGGCGAACAAAGCGAAAAGAGGCAACGCAATAAAATTAAATTAA
>JACDJE010000525.1:145983-249029 GCA_016647715.1 Pavo muticus | reverse complement strand
GGAGGAGGAGGAGGAGGAGGAGGAGGGCGGTGTGGGGGGTGCGGCTGCCGCTGCTGCTGCTCCGTGCGGGTCTCAGGACTCTTCGCGGTGCCGCCCGACGGCGGCGGGGCGTGGAGGAGCCGCGCCGCACCCGCCGCCCGCCCGCATCCTCCGGCTCAGCCCGGCTGTAAGGGGGGGGGGAGAGGGGAGGGAGCGGCCGGGGAAGCCGCCCCCCCCGGACTCCCACGCAGCGCGGGGCCGCTGCCAAAGCGGCGGGGAGCTCCGCAGCCCCGCGGCGGTCGGTGCCGGCCGGGAGCTGGGCTACGGGCTCGGGGAGGATTGCAGCTGCTCCCCGCTCGCCCTTCTCTACGCAATCCTACGTGATCGAGGTTCGGATGAGAAAAAATCGCGCAGGCAGAGTGAGGCAACTGCAGCTCCGCGGTGGCTCTGCCCCTTCGCCCGAGCAGCCCTCGAGAGCCCCCTCGGGCCGCCCCCATCGGAAAACGGGCATCCCTGGGCCCGCAGCCCCGGCCGGCCCCGACTCGCCCCCGCTAAGGAGCCGCCGGAGATGCGCGCAGCCGACTCGGACACCTCCGCGGCCGCCGCGCTCAGCTGCCCGCCGGGCGTCCCCACTGCTTTCCCCTATTCTCTAGACAGAGACAGAGCTGCGGTGCTGAGGGGGCTGCTGCCTCGTGGGGGGCTTGAAGGGTGGCTGCAGTGGTGGGCGCCGCTAGGCTGCCCCCGGTACCTGCGGTCCCAGGTCACAACGCAGGCTTATCAGCACATGCTCTGATCGGGGCAACACGCCTGAGCTGGGTTGACTCCTTCTTATCTCCACACACAAAACTTTACTGAACTAAACTTAAGACGTAGAAATACGCCTCTGGTCATATGGACTGTTGCTGCTGCCGTTAAGAATGGTGGCTCGCCAGCTTTCAGGTTCAAGTAAGAGCTACTATGTCTGTATGCAGAAAGTGATGAGCAATAGGGTACCTGGGGGAGCGTAGGGTCAGGAGATCTCAGCTGCTCCGAGTATCATGGGACAAGTAACAGTGACGAGGTGAGACTGAATCCAGTCCCAAAGGTGCCGGGATGAAGAGAGCCCTTTAAACCAACTGGGGAACCCCCTGGGAATCACCAACTTCAGCAAAACAATCGGTTTCACCACTTCGCAGCAAGAGCTTCAGCTCTTAACTATTGTAATGCACTGGGGAAAGAACGTAACTGAAATATCCACCCATTGTGACCACAAGGATGAGCTAAACTCCGGCATTATTTCCTGATTTTCACTCATAATCCTGTGGATGCCAACGAGGTGGAATCAGGTTCTCCAGGAGAGAACAGGGGAGGAAGATATTCACAGCCATTCAGGAGATATAAATGTCAGGCTGTGGATTTCTTTTTAACTGCTGCCAATTTTTTTTGAGCAGATTTCGCTGTCCCAATCAATAAAGATTTTTCTTTCCTTTCCTGTAACTAAAATGCTTCGTATTTTAATTTTCTCTGCTGGATTATTTCACTTGACATCAAAGAATGTTGCAGTACAAGGTACAGGCATGGCCTAAAGAAAGCTGTTTGCAATCAGGGAATCACTGTCTGAACTGCCAGTGAATTATCCAAAGCTCCATCTTCAAAGGATGTGAGCAAATCTGATATCTCCCCCAGAAAGAGGTTTTCCATCTCCACATAAAGCTACTTTCTGACCGTAGTCTGGTCAAAGAATTCTGTTTTATCCCCCTCTACTTTAAATAAGTTTCACATATTTTGTCACCTGACTCATTTATTTTCTTGTGTAGCCACAAACCCAAAGCAGCGGCTCTGCGCTTAAAAACGATCCTAATGGGTGATAAAGCTGCTCACAGGGCTCGTTGGTGATTTGCGGATCTGAGAAGAGAGCTGCTGCAACTCCAAGAAGAAATGCTTCTCCCTGGTCTCTCAGCCTCTGCAGTAATGGAATTAAATTAAAGCAGAGCTTCTGAAGCTGAATATAATATTGCGTTTGCTAGCACACAAGTCTTTATTTATAGATGGCCAAGTAGTCCATGGTTTGGTTCTCAATGCAGGCACCGTGCCATGAACTCCTGGTGACATTACTGGCATGCGCGCACCTGCTCTGCACCACTCTGGATCACACCCCAGCTCGCAGCAGTTCTGAGCAGCCCATGCTTTTAACAGCACCAAGCGAGGCCAGAGCTGAAGCCAGGGAACTGAGGGCCAATCTCATCGTGCTCCTGCACTGTCATTCTTGCAGGGGAAATGTGTCATCTTAGGTGGGCTGCCAAGCGAAGCAGAAAGGCCTACACGTGCTCTCCACTCTGCCAGCAGACATTCTCCCCTCCAACTTCCATCAGGGGAAGCTGAGCTGAAGCCGTCTCCCTGTCCATCTGTCCCAGCTGCTCCTCTGAGGGCAGCGCAGCACACAGTAGTGCACCGAGTGCTCCCGCTGTGGGCAGGCTCTGCACTCCTCACTACCACCAAAGCAAGCTCCTTTGTTTGACCAAACCGGCCCAATGTGGTTTTTTTCCTTAAGGCACACAATTCCTTACATCTCTATCTGTCTATATTTTTTTTTTTTTTTTTTTTCAGTATATATATATAATAATAGCATTAATACAATATTAACATTCCTATAACCTATAATTATTAAGGCAGTTTTTCTCCCTCTTCTCCCTGGCTCTCCCTCCTCACCTCCAGCCCGGAGAGCTGCACACTCCGCACTGTGAAGAGGCAAGGAGTGAGCTGCACTTGTTCACAAAACAAACAAGCAAACTGCTGTGACCACATCGGAGAGATCCCGGTTCTGCTCTCGCAGATGTTGGAAAGGCCCATCCTGCACATATGAGCAAGCAGTGGGTTCTCCACGCCTGATCATAAGGCCTCTTAGATGCCCCTCAGTCCTCACCCTGGGCAGAAAGGAGCCTACACACTGGGCATGTGCTGTGGAAGGAAGCCAACATAAACATTTCAACATGCTCTCACCTCTGAGGCTTTGTTCACTCGATAAATAAATTCTTCTGTCCTCAGTGCTGAGGTTTGAAAACGAAGGCCTGGATGAATTTCAGGGCTTTGCTGGCTTGAATAGAGAAGAGATCTAGAATTGCATTCCCTTACCTTCCCAAACAGAATGATCTATCTAGGTCAAAACGGAGGTTATTGGCATCCTTCCTTAGCGAAGTGCAATAATTCCCGCAGGGCTGCTAACAGAATATCCTGTTTATTTTTCATAGAGCCTTCAAAAGCCATGGGCTATATTCTGTAGATTCTGTCATTAGGCATATCTCTCTTCTACTAATTCTGTGCACAGACAGCTAACCACAGATAGAAATGTATGCTTTTTTTATTTGCTCTTTTATGCTCATAGCTACTAAAAATGCATGCACAAAGTTAAGGGGGGTTTAAATTTAATAGCACTTTAAAATGTATCAGTGTATTCCTGTAACTGAATGGGAAAAGAAAGACACCCATCTCTCGCCGATAATTATGAATGGCCTAATTCACATCTCATAGCAGCATAGCAACAAATCTCTTCCAATAGGAAGGCACCGTTGAGTTTGGAAGTCTGTATGCAGCCACCTTTTAAGAACTGTACCAAATTCCCACCCTGTGTAAATTACATCTAGAATATGTGCATTGCCAGGTCTGCTTATTAAGTGGAATTAAGCCCATATCCATGTTTTATTAACTCTGTTCTTTACAAGGTAGCCCCTCGCTGCGTGTCTGACATAATTAAAATTCAAGCAGCTTTGGCATTCCCCAGCCTCTCTGCGTGGGTGGACTTCTCAAAAAATATGCCTGGGTAACCTGATAAGGAAAAGAAAAGACCTTACGGTATTCTGGTTGTTTTATATGCAGGGTAATTCTGTTTACAATGCATGGTTTTATATCTGCTTTTGGATGCCTAATAAGAATTCACACGGCCCCTTAAAAATCTGCTGTTCTGGGAGAGAGATCTGGCCCTAAAACAGCAGCAGAGCAGGAAAACTGGCTGGCTTTCTGGGCTTTTCTTGCACAGCTGAGCTCTGAGCTGACGAGGCCTTTTAATAAACACAGAAGAGCGAGCATAATCTGACTGCTATATGAAAATAATTTATTTAATGGGCCCCTCACCCCCTTTTTGGCTTCACAGATTCAATTAAAACAAAATTTGCAACTCATCACGAGAGTATCATTAGGCTGTGCAGCGCCTTTAGAAACAACTCTAGCTGGGGAGAGGTCGGGTTTGCCGCCTGTAGCTTGCAGCCAGCAGCAGGGCAGCAGCCACACAGAGTGCAGAGTGAAACCACTGCTGAAAAACAGCAATCCCAACTAGAGCCTAGGGAAGGAAACTGTTCTGCTCAGGTTTTAAATGTTTATGCTTTTTGCTTTCTAAGAGAAGAATTCTGCTTGACAAAGGTTTTATCTCTCCTTGGTGACCTGTTGCCTGCACCAGGTGGAGGAAGGGAGTACAGGAAAGCCTGACTCCACCGCAGGCATCCATGGCTGTCTAGGAACAATCTTTCTTGGTGCAGTTTCCTTCAAGAGGATGAATACTTTTGTCTGCTGGGTTCTGGAAGGATCTGCTCAAAGCGGGATCTCGAAGGGAATGAGATCATCTGGAGGGGCTCCTGCTGCACACACCCTGCTGCTAAGGTGGGCTCCATCAAACAGGGACCAAAAGAGATTTGGAGCAATGGAAGCTGTTCCTGCGCACAAAGACAAAGCTCTCCACAGACTGCTTGGTGTTGTCCCACACCAGAGAGCCTTGCTCAGCATCGGCTCCTCCCAAGGTCCTCTGTTATCACCCCAATAGCCCCATCCATCAAGTGCTCTGCCCCTGCCTTCCCCAGAGGGATCAAGGCATGAAAAGCTGCTGTCCTTGCAGTCCTGTGCTTCAGCCATGGCTTCCTTAGTGGCAGGAGCCCAGGGAAAGGGCCAGCAAACAACTGCCCTGTGACAGCCCCCACGCCGAATCACCAAAGGGCTTACAAGCAGGGAGCAATGGAAGGAGAGAGACTTCACACTCAAATAACCTTTTGCAGAGCAGAGCCAAGAGGCCCCTCGGCTGATGCAAAGAACACAGGAGCACACACCTGAGCACATGGGAAGGAGACACATATCTCCTTGTCTGTCCCACAGCTCCTGAATTTGAAAGACAGGAAGGCAACTGCCTTCTGTCCTTCCTCCCCTGCCTCCTCTTCCTCAGTGAGTTCCCCTCACCATCCTCCACCTGCTGAAACAGGTGAAGCAGACAACAGAGAGCAACCCCAATCTCACCCTCAGGGTGGTGGTGCTTCCAGAAACAAGAAAAATCTTGCAACCTTCCCTCTGTTGGACAGTTGGCTCTCTGAATCCTACACAAAGACATCCCTGCAGCCCACTTCAGTCAACACTCTCAGTAACGCAAGAAGTGCTCTGTTCCAGAAGGTGATGTGGTCTGGGTGGAGTGAGGCTGTGGCCCCTCAGTGCAGTTTCAGCCCCAAACCAACCCACCCCAGGGCTCAGAAGGACTGAGTGCTGCTTGTGCTTCCCCCACCCCCCCCCTCCACGAGGAAGGAAAGCTGCTCACATACAAAACCTCCTCACGTTGTCAACATGCAGCCAAACACTGATTCCAACCAAAGGCATTTTCAAGTGTGTTGGGAAAAGCCTTTCAATTTAAAGTTTCAAGCTGACTTTGCTGAAAGTCAAACAGATCCTCCCTGATTAGATCCTGGCTGAGGCAAAACAGCCCGATTATGTGATGGAGTATGATAAGAAGGGAGGGAGAACAAACCCCCTGTCACATACCTGCAGCAGGGCTGTGGGACCATCTGTGCCCCAGCAAGTCAAGGCTTGGTGACACCATCCTTGTTACTGCACGTAGATGGCACTGGCATAGGCAAAGAGGGGGAGGCAGGGAACAAAGCTGTCAAGAAGAAATAACAAACTCCCCCTAGGCCCATAAATCTGTCTGCACAGAATGGCTCCTGCCAGATCTAAAGCCTTGGAAAGTTCCCTGACCCCAAACTTGGCTTGGCTCTTCACGCAGCCTCCAAACCCATGGCAGCCCAGCACTCTGCCTCAGGTTGTACCTCAAACTCTGTGGGGCCAGAAGAGCAAGGCTCCTATGGGTGCTGTTGCTCAGCTGAGACTCTGCAGCTCAGAGAGCTCGCAGAAACACAGTGACTGACAAAACCTGGTCCTCCCACTGCCATGGATCTCTGCAGAACAGGAGTGCCGGGACATTAATCCTGCCCTCAGGATGTTTCTGAAGTTACATGCATCCAGATTGCATCTTATTAAACCAAACCTGCTTATTTCTCCCACACACTGAAAGGGAATACTCAACACTAAATGTAAATAAGAGATTACAGCTATCATACAGCTAGGACAAGGTTTGAAGACTCTCTCATTCCCTGCTGTCCTAAAGTACAGCGTAAAAAGGACTGATGTGCATTCATCACTTCCCCCACATACCCCTGCCTCAAAACACAACTTGTGCTATTTGTGTTGTCTTATATTTTCCTCCCCAGCAATAAATCAATGCTTCCATCTCCTCAGTAAAATGAAATCCCATATCTTTTCTCCCCTGAGTCTCACAAACAGTTATTGCAATCCAGACACCAATAAAGATATCACCGGCCTGGAAGCAAATCTAAGTTTGCCAAGGATACAAAGACTAATGCAGCAGTAATTAATGATCGCAGAGGGTTTGGTGAAGGGACGGAACGGAACTGACTGGGGAATGGAGTGCATGCAAACAAGTTTCATTTTAATGCAGCAAGAACAAACTGCCAGGAACAAAGAGTGCAGGATATATTACTTCAAAACTGGGCACACTTTTCCAGAGAGCAGCGACTCTGGGAACTGGGAGCCATGGGAGAGAAATGACCGAATGGGACTGCAACTGGGAGAGTCCGAGACGCATAGGGTGCACCAGCAGAGCAACAGGGAGCAGGAGCAGAAATGCTGCTGCTACTGTTGTACCAATGTTGCAAACACCCTCAATGAAGCAAAGGCTAGTGGCCAGCTCATCGTTGTTGATCAGTTGTACTGAGCCTGGTAATACTGTGGCCACTGATAGTTTGCTGTCGCTGAAAGTCTGGACACAGAAGAAAAATGCTTGAGATGCTCTGCACCAAGAGAATGACAAAGATGACTTGGCGCTGACTGATAAATCTCTCACCTCTCAATAAGAACATTTTCAAAAGAAGGAACTCTTCAATCCAGCAAAGTCAGGATGAGATCCGGAGGCTATAAGTCAAGGCAAGGCTCGCATTTATTGTTAATAGCAAAGGCAATTCATCAAGAGAATGATATGGCAAGAGTTGTGATGGATTCTCTATTGTTTTATCCTGAGAGTCAACCTCTTTCAAAAATAGATGAGCTGATATCATAGCACAAAGGGTACAAAGAGCCCTGGAGAGGTCACCTCTGCACTGTGCCAACAGTGCCTTCATCATCCCTCACAAGGTTGGTCCGGTCCCTGCCTAGGGACCTGCAGCAGTGGAAATCCCACAGTCCCCATGGGAACATGGCTCAGCACCACTCTCATCTGCTAACAGCCCTTCCTAACAGCTCATCCAAATCTCATTCATCTAGAAGTTTCTTGCTCTATTGATATTCCTGTCACACAGGACTTACTGTGCTGTCCTGACCTGAGCAAAGCAGGAGACCCGGCAGTGCAATCACAGCCATCCTCTCCACCTGGCTCAGGCAGCACTGCAGTGGACAGAAACAGAAAGCCACTCTGCAGAAAACCCTGAGGTTTCAAAGTTATGTCTGTTCCCCACAAGGAATGAAAATGAGACCTTTTGGAGATAACTAGGAAATGCCAGAAGAGCAAGAAAGCACACTGCTGCAGGAGTGCTGGTGCTTGCACCACTTTCAAGACTAAGATTCGAGTCTCTGCTTTTGCACAAGGTAGAACAGTGGCACGAAACCAGGGCTTTAAATACCCATGCAATGGGTGTTTCTGAAATAACTGTTTCCTTTCTCCTCCCATAGTTTTGATTAAAAGGCATTTTTGAACAGAAAAAAAAGAACCATTATCAATTGTTTGGTGGCTCCTTCTACAGCCATCTGTCACAGCCTCTCAACCTATGTCACTCGGGTCTATCCCCCAACACGAATTACAGCTTTGGCCTTTTCTGCTGAACTCCAGGAGTACTTAAAGCAGAAGCTGCAATAGCTGCTTCAACCACTTTGTAGGACTCTTCTGGGGCTTTCCAAGAATAGTTTTTGGACACTGGCAAACCTGTGCCCTTGTTTCCTTGATTCATACTGTCCCTACAGCTCATCTTAGACAAAGAGTTCCCATACTGTGTGATTTCCTTCCTCTCAGTTTGGCTATGTATTCTTGCTTGCCCCTCATATGTATGTTTCTTTTCCCACTTCAGGGAAAGACCTAGTGCCTTTTTAGTCTTATTCACCGAGTAACACAAAACACATTATTCAGTTAAAGGCCTGTTGGAGCCCTGCTACAGACATGCCACTGACTGGATTTGGTGCCTATAGACTGTCCCTGTAAAACTGCAGAAATATCTGGAGAGCAATATCCTTCTACCAAGCACAGGCAGTGACAGGCAATGGACCATTCTTACTCATCAAAGTCCTGCTCTAAAGCCTCTCCTTTGGAATCATTAAGGATGAGAGGACAGCACCTCTGATTTTCCCTTTCTATCACTTCAGAGAAGGCTGCAAAGCTGGGAATCTATGCCTCCTATGGCAACCCAGCACAGTGACCATGACCCATCCTTGTCACTGGCCCCAGAGCATTTATAGGAGCCCATGGACACTGTGGGTCAGCAGGGGTACAGGGCAGCCTTTGAGAATGAAACAAGCTGGCAAGGCAGTCTGCAGCACTCCAACTGAAGGTGCTGTAGCATTGCCAAGTGTTGTCGGATGCAGGGAAACTCACAACAAGAGCTTTCATCTTTCATTATGATTGAATGCTTCTGCTCTGGCCTGTTGGAAATGCCATCTTTTGGGATGCTATAGGCTCACAGAAGTTCATGCAAGGCAGTACAAACTGGGGGACAATTCATTTGCATTTCTTTTGGCAAAAGCTTTTTCACAAGACTGGCTGTGCTTGCAATTGGAAATTGTATGAGCGAGGAGGATAGGGAATCTAAATTAAAAGCCTCTTAAGTGGGTGCTTGAGTAATTATTGGAAGGCTTCTGAAGAGACATTTTTGTCAGTAACTAAGGAGAACATGGCTTTGTGCTGGGTACAGGTGGCAATATGGCAACAGAGACCACTGGCACTCCACACAGGGCTGACCAGCTATCCATTAGCTGTACAGATGTACTGGGATTTTCTGCCCAAAGAGCATCCTTCAGAGTTGAAAGAGGGCCAGGGCAACAGAGAAGTGGAAATCCTGATACTCTCAGTCTCTGATTCTCTGCACCAAACATGCACAAAATTATTTTTCTGCAGTTCCCTGGAGCAGAGATGGATCTTGCTGGCATCTTCAGTCTACTATGGCAGATGCTTCTAGAAAGTGGTGTCTCTAATACCCTCTCCAGCCCACCTTAAACACTGTCAAATATGGGGTTCAAGAAGGTGCCCTCATCTGAAAAGCCTGACCTGGCAACAAAGTGAATGAGAAACAGAGACGCCTTTAACTCCACAGCAACTTCCTCAGGCACTTAGGAAATTAAGTCTGGAGATCTGCAGCCACCAGGGCAGCGTCGGCCTCCTCATTAAAGATGCAGGTAAAGAAGCTTGAAGACAGTAGCAGTAAAAGGAACATATGCAACGCAAACATGTCCTTGTGAAGGAGCATATTTCATAGACACTTCATTACCTTCAACAACTTTCAGGTCTTTGCTTATTCACTGGCGAGTCTAAACTGTCATGAGCCAAAAAATATGGGCTGGGATACAAATGGGTGTGAATGAAGGAGGCTTTCAGACCTGCCTGATGCTCCCTGCAAGCTGCAGCCCAAGCCCCTTGCACTACCAACGCTCCCAGCTGGACATGGGGCATGCAGGGCATCCCTATGCAGCACCCACAGCGCTCATTGCAATTCAACACACCAGAGGGACTGCTGCTGAGCTCCCCTCCAGATACAACTAGCAGAATGCAGGCACCAGGTACTCATTCTAGAAAAAGCTACACGCTACTTCCAGCCTTAATATTTGCACTTGGATGGCTCCAGCAACTGATGCAATCCTCTCACTTTTATTTCTCCAGTGTAGTGTACGAAGTCTTCTTTTTGTTGTTATTTATTTAAAACTTTTTGCATGGACTCTGTCAGCTCGAATTTGGCCCAGCTTCTCAATTTTGTGAAAAAAAAATGGAGTACTCATAAACTTTCAATCAAACAGAAAATATGTCCATAATATTACACAGCTTGAATGAAAGCTTTTCTTTTTAAAACAAAGGATGTTCCCTTGTGTTGCTTGAAACCCTGGCACTGGAGCAATTAAGAAAGTAAAAGTGGCTACAAACTAAAGCAGAATGGGCATGTTTCATAGATCTTCATTGCCCAGGCAGAAAGAAATGTAAACAGGGCATAAATTACAGCAGCCAGAGGACAGATAAGCTGAAGGACAATGCTGGCGCAAGAGCAAACGGGCAGAAATTGGCCAAGAACAAATTAAGACTAGAAATTAGACATGGTTTCTAGCGATCAGAGGAATGAGACGCTTCCAAGAGGACTAGTGGGCACATCTCTGCTCTTATCCTGCCCCCTGTGATTTTGCACACATCTGTGAAAAAACAAGACACAGGCTACAATAACATAGAATCATAGCGTGGTTTGGGTTAGAAGAGATCTGAAAGCCCATCCAGTCCCAACAGCTGCCGTGGGCTGGCTGCCTGCACCAATCAGGCTGCCCAGTGCCCACCCAAACTAGCCGTGAGCACCTCCAGGGATGGGGCACCCACCTCTCTGATGCTCTCTGGGCATCATTTGGGAGACCCTTTCTCTCATCTGTAGCACCAATACTTTTTGTCTTTAGAATGTTACTTGTCAAGGCTCTGAAAACTGGGGGATTGGTGTACGCTCAATGGATTTTTAAATGAGCAATGTCCCTTTAACCTTTGCTAATTGCTCTGTCTTAAAATATATCTATCCTAATGGCCTTACTCATTTAACTGATGAATTAAAATAAGCACCAGCAATTATTGAGTGTTTTTATTTAGTGGTGTCGTTAAAGAAATCGAAAGAAAATAAGATCCCATCAAATACAAATGGCCTTATGTAAGTGCTGTTAGGGATGCAATGACAGGAGGGTACTCAGTCAAATGTTTATATTGCTACTATCATTCAAACATCAGCTCAGAAGCTTATCTAATTTGAAAGCCACTCCCGTCGATCTCTGCTATTGATTGTTTGCAGGGACACCTCTTGCCACAAGCTCGCTCCAGAATGGGGGAGATGTCAGGCGTGGCACTGCTGTGTGTGGGTGCTGGCTGTGTCTGTCTGCTTGTTGGGTACTTTGGGGATACCCAGCATGCTCAGAGCAGGAGCCCCATCAGGACTGCTATCTCCCCTCCTAGCTGCAACTCAGCCTACGTAAAACTTAATGCTTATGCCTGTAATTTCTGTACTGAACTGCTGTATTGCCAGCTAATGTTGTTTAGAAATGAATTGCTGCTGCATAATGTACGGCAGAACAACAAGTACACATTAGCTACATATCACAAATCAGATAATTACAACCAAGATATTCTTATGCATGTTCAACCTCTAATACAAAGTAATAGGACACTATCGAAATAGAGCTCGCATTACAGTGACAGTTTTGGCTTCCAGCACTTTGGCTTTCATTGTAATAAATTCTAATTTTCTGATTTTTATCTGCTCCTCCTTTCCCTTCCTCCCCCCATCCTCCACCCTCCCCACTTCTGGTAGTAGGCTGAAATTAAAGCAGTCTTTCTGCCCGATTCACAAGCACAGCAATGGAGCATTTGGGACACAAGTGCTGCAGACCACCCAAAGCACAGCTCAAAGTCAGCAGGCTGGGTTCTGCTTCCAGGTCTGCCAGCGGCCCACAGTGACCAAGATGGTACCTCCTGCCCACACTTCAAATTCCTCCCAGCCATAAATAAGGGTGATAATAATGCTCTTCGGAGCCTTCACAATAGGAAAGCTTGCAAAGTAACTTTCCTGGAGGATCAGAGCATTCATTGGCGCCCAATGGAGATGGGACTTGCCAAGCAGTACAGACAAAGAGGGGCTGATGGAGGAGCCCTCACTTCCCTGATGCTTACAGAAACGCAGCTGTCAGAAAGGTCTTCCCTTTCTGAAGGGCCCAACACACTTTTCTGCTGACATGCCATTGCGTCCCTGCTCAGCTCCTCTCCACCATGAGCTGTGACCCTGTCGTATTTTATGTCCCCCTGCGTGGCTGTATGGGGAGCTCTGGGCACGGCTGCTGCAGAGCAGCCTCAACCCCTTGCTGGCTGCAGCATTCCAGTGGCACTGCTGTAAGTGACAAGGTTGCCACCTTGCTTCACCAGGACTTCAGTTCTTAGCACCACGGTCCCTCCCCGAGCAGCACGAAGACTCAGAAGCTAGGCAGCACAGAAGAGGGGAGGAGGTCTGAGGTGCCAAACAAGGCTGGGGACCCACTCATCCCACCCAGACCCCAGAGGTCTCAGGGCTGCATCAAGGAAATTATTTTGGATAATGAGAGACACTGTTTGTAGGTATGAGGGAACCCCCACCCCTTGGGTATGCTGAGGTTATGGAGTCTCCTTCTCTAGAGATACTCAAGACCCACCTGGATGCTTCCCTGTGCGACCTGCTGTAGGAACCTGCTTTAGCAGCGGGTTGAACTAGATGATTTTGAGAGGTCCCTTCCAACCCCTATGATTCTGTAACAACACAGCAAGAGCGACTGCACCCAAGGGGTTGTCAGATTAATTGCACAGGCAATTTCAGGTGGTTTTTTTTTCCCTTTTTTCCTTTTTTTATTGTGCAGAGAGTGGGAAAGAAGAAAAATACATACTGACTCATCTTTTTTCCTCCAATGAATTAAAAAAAAAATAGAAAACAATATTGGATTCGCTGAGCTATTTTAATGCCCCGAATCTTGTTTCTTTTACAGATTATTTAACCCTTAAAAGGTTGATTTGGGTGAAAACTCAAAACTTTTAACACCTGCTGTATTTGAGGTGGGGGGGAGGATTGCAAACATCCTGGAACTTGATTTGTTTCACTCACTTCCCCCCTCCAAAAGAATAGGGGAAGAAAATTTGATAGGCAAAGGCTCATGAGTTAGGAGCAGCTTAATTAAAGGAAAAGAAAAAAAAGCAAAGGCCTCATGGGAATAAAAGGAGAAAAATCTCTCTCTTTTTTTTTTTTATCAGCAAGCAATGTTCAGCCACGTCTTGGGCCTTAATGTGCATGGTGGGTTCTTGGGAAGACCAGTGCTTTCATTAATGGGAGCCCTTCCCCAGCTGTTATTGCTGAGCATGATGTCGTGTAGCATGGGACATCCCTTGGCCAGTTGAGGCCAGCTGTCCTGGAGCTGCCCCTTGCCCACCCTTCTGGCCTAGAGGGAGGGGGCTGCAGAGAGCCATGGTGCTGTGCCAGCCCTGCTCAGCTGCAGCCACTGGGGTGGTACCTGTGCTGCTCTAGCTGCTACAGGGAAAGCTAACTCCATTCCAGCCAGACTCTGCACAGTCCACAATCAAACCCACAGGGATTTAAGAAAGCAAGGATTTAAATCAACACGTTTACATTGGTCCAGATAGATAGGTACACATTCCCCCATATCTGCATCACTAACAAGTTATAAGTTAAACTAGGTTCTGTTTGAAGTACCCCTCCCCTTCTCTTCTCTTCTCTTCTCTTCCCTTACTACGATTGTTGCGGATGCCTGCAAGTGCTTTCAAAAGGTGCAGCGATTCTTTAGCAGGGCTTTGCCCTGTGACCTGCAGCTGGCGGAGCGAGGCTTACCACGTTTTCCCCGGTGCCGGCGCTGCTCGGGGACGGGCGGGCACAGCCGCAGCTTCCCGGCGGGGCGGGCGGCGGAGCTCCAGTGCCGCCCAGCGGTGGTTGAGCCGCACCGCCGTCCCCGGTCTTAAAAGCAAACCTTACAAAAAAGGTGTAAAAAAAAATAAAAAATAAAAAATAATAATAATAAAAAAAAAATGCTAACCCAAAGCCAAAACTGAGCAACTCTGCACCATCCCCTCTCTGCTTTGCACGCGCGTGCCCCCCATACCCAAATTCTCCCCAGATGAATACATCATATCTGTGCGTGACATTCATGGAATCGTATCATGGTTTGGGTTGGAAGGGACTTGAAAGCCCACCCAGTCCTCACTCCGTGCTGTGGGCTGGTTGCCCCCCACCAGCTCAGGCTGTCCAGGGCCCATCCAACATGGCCTTGGGCACCTCCAGGGATGGGGCACCCACAGCTCTCTGGGCAGCAGTGCCAGGGCCTCACCACCTCTGAGTAAAGAATTTCTGCCTAACAACCAACCTAAATCTCCCCTCTTTTAGTTTAAAGCCATTCCCCCTTCTCCTATGGTCACTATCAGACCATATAAAAAGTTGGTTCCTCTCCTGCTTGTAAGCTCCCCTCAAGTACTGGAGGACTGCAATGAGGTCTCCCCGCAGCCTTCTTTTCTCCAGGCTGAACAAGCACAGCTCCCTCAGCCCTTCTCCACAGGAGAGGTGCTCCAGCCCTCTGAACATCTCTGTGGCCCTTCTCTAGACTTGCTCCAACAGCTCCACATCCTGACATTGACACTCTTCTGCACCAATGAAATTCAATCAAATCCTGCAGCTTGAGAAGGATCAACACTATACATCAGCGTATGGTGGGGGACACCCAGACAGAAAGCAGCTGGGCAGAAATGGAGTTTGGGCGAGCTAAGCATGGCTCAGCAGTGTGCTCTTGCCACAAAAGGTGAACAGCAGACTGGGCTGCATTAAGCAAAGCACTGCCAGTGGGTCGTGAGGCTTCAGCACCGGGGGAGACACTCCCAGTATCCCACTTCTGTGCTCCCCAGCGCAGCAGACACGGACACAAGGAGAGCTCAGCAGCGGGCCATGAGGATGATGGAAGGATTGGAGCACCTCTCCCCGGCAGGGCTTCCTCCCGTGCCCCAGCGCACACACCGGCGAGCCGGGGTCCTTCTGTCAGGGCGGCGGCAGCAGCGCGACAGCAGCAGCGCAGTGCCACCTGCCGCTCGTACGGACACACGCAGCCATCGGCGGTGCAGCGGCCGCAACCCCCGAGTGCTCGCCTTGTGCTGCCGGCTGAGCCCACCAGTGCCATCTGCAAGGGGAGGGGCTCTCCAGCAAGAGCGCGGCCCCGCTGCCTGACTTCTGCAAGTCTAACACTCGACCGTTCTTTCACCCAGCATGCTTTATTCAAAGGATTTTTACTAAGTTCGAAATAGAATCACAGAATCATAGAATCATAGAATCACTAAGGTTGGAAAAGACCCACAGGATCATCCAGTCCAACCATTCACCCATCACCAATGGTTCTCTCTAAACCATGTCCCTCAACACAGCGTCCAAACGTTCTTTGAACACCTCCAGGGTTGGTGACTCCACCACATCTCTGGGCAGCCCATTCCAGTTCCTGACCACCCTTTCAGAGTAGTAGTATTTCCTAACATCCAGCCTGAACCTTCCCTGGCACAGCTTGAAGCCATTCCCTCTAGTCCTATCACCAGTTACACGAGAGAAGAGGCCGACCCCCAGCTCACTACAACCTCCCTTCAGGTAGTTATATAGAGAGCAATAAGGTCTCCCCCGAGCCTCCTCTTCTCTAGACTGAACAATCCCAGCTCCTTCAGCCGCTCCTCGTAAGACCTGTGCTCCAGAACCCTCACCAGCTTTGTTGCCCTTGTTTGAATACGCTCCAGGGCCTCGATGTCTTTCTTACAGCGAGGGGCCCAGAACTGGACACAGTACTCGAGGTGCGGCCTCACCAGTGCTGAGTACAGGGGGACAATTACTCCCCTGTTCCTACTGATCACACTATTTCTGATACAAGCCAGGATGCCATTAGCCTTCTTGGCCACCTGGGCACACTGCTGGCTCATGTTCAGTCTAGCATCAATCAACACCCCCAGGTCCGTTTCCTCTACACAGTCTTCCAGCCACTCTGCCCCAAGCCTGTAGCGTTGCCTGGGGTTATTGTGGCCAAAGTGCAGGACCCGGCATTTGGTCTTGTTGAATCTCATCCCATTGGCTTCAGCCCAGCTATCCAGCCTATCCAGATCCCTCTGTAGGGCCTCGCTACCCTCAGGCAGATCGACACTTCCAGCCAGCTAAGCCAGAATGGCTTAGGTTGGAAGATACCTTAAAGATCATCTGGTTCCAACAAAATGAAAGCATCACTTTCTGTTGCAGTTTTGGAATAAGAGTTTAAAATGTCATTTTTTTCACTCCAAACTTTTTGGCTCTGTTGCTCTCCCAGCCCTAACATAACTCTCCACACCTTGCTCTGATTTACAGACTCCGAAGAACTGTGTGTGTGCTACAGTTACCTTCACTCCCTGCTTCCAACACACCAGCAGCAGGGTGGAACAAATCACCCTTAGCAGCACAGAGCAGCACCCTGCCATGTCCTTGCAAGCCTGGCTGGGGAGATGACGATTTTTGAGCAATGGAGCACTCCTTATTACCATCATCATCCTTTCCCAGTGGCGAGGCTTAGATCCTGAGCACCAGCTATGTGAATATCCAGCAAAACATGGTGAGATCTTCTGGGCGTCCCAACAAGCAACGGGGACACCCTGCAGCCAGGCGCACTGCCACATCAGCTCTGGATGTTGCAGCCCGTGGGCAGTGTTGGTGCACAGATCCAAAGGAAAACATTCGCTAACGAGCTCAGCCTCTGCTGCATCCTTTGCTCATTTGGCTGTGAGTTGTGAGGTCCCCACTCACTCCATTATTCATAGCTATTTGTTTGCATTGCCTTGAGCAGTTCTTGCTCTGCCAGTCATGCAAGCCCAACATTTGTAATTTGTCCTATAAAACAGGAAATTATTGTAGGAAAAAGGCAGCACACAGCTTTCCACCACAGCATTAATACTAAGTGCTACATTCCATTTTAATGGAATAAAATCAGTTTGTGCTGCACTGCCTGCATGGGAAATTTCCATGGACCTCCTGGTCTCATAACCTGACTGCAGTGAGAACTGAGAATAGGTCATGGGGGCAACTTTTCAAGGTTTCTTCTCAGGAAATGGGAAATACTCAATATTTGTTCTTGAGGTGACCTTCAAGATCTGCAGAAGATGCACAGAAAAGATCCACAACTATAGATACCCCTGTCTGAGTGCCACTTTTCTGCACACATTAATCTGCTGGGCACTGCTTTAGCACAGAACAAGTACTGCAGATCCACAATGTAAATGAACTTACACTGTAAAAAGCAGTGCCTTTACTGCTAGCTGCTGTCTTGACTGGCAAACACCTCACACAGTGACAACGTAGCAGTCCCTCACATCTCTGCCCTATTTAAATCTTTGAGGTTACCTTGCCCGGTAAAATCACACTCAGAGAGCCCGTTATTTCTAATGCATCGCTGCTTTCTCTCCTGGGTACTATTTGCCTTCCCAGTATAGCCTGTTTATACAATTAGGCATTTCCTACCCTGGGACATGGCCTTTGCAGTGTCATTGATCACAGCAAATAACAAGCGCAGGCAGGATGCTGCAAAGCCTCAGCGGGCCAACACTGCGCTTTCCTCTTAGCAATTTTTCCAGCAGATCTTGTTTTGAACAGGGCATCAGAAGAGCCAGAACAGCCCCCTGTGTACCTGCAGCACAGCACCAAGTACAGCACAGGTATAGGAGCACTAATGTTACTTGGAATAAAATGACCCAAGGATAGCACAATGTTGTACCTCATTTGTTTTTACACCAGAGGAAGTAGTTAAGGGTTCTATGGGATAGTTTCATTTTATAGTATTCTTCCATCTTTCCTGGTGCTAAGGAGTTACAAAGATTGCCCAGCCAATGCCTGCTACACCAACAAGACCAAGAGTAAGCACAGCCACTGTTACAATGGGAGAAACCTCCCCATGAGGACAGACTGAGAGAGTTGGGGCTGTGCAGCCTGCTCTTCTCCAGGGAGACATGAGAGCAGCCTCTCAATGTCTAAAGGAGGCTGTAAGAAAGAAAGGGACAGACTCTTTAGCAGGGTCTGTGGTGACAGGACGAGGGGAAATGGTTTCAAACTAAAAGAGAAGAGATTTATACTGGATATAAGGAAGAAGTTTTTTATAGTAAGGGTGGTAAGGCACTGGCACAGGCTGCCCAGAGAGGCAGTGGGTGCCCTATCCTTGGCGATACCCAAGGTCAGGTTGGACAGGACTCTGAGCACCTTGATGGAGCCGTGGGTGTCCCTGTTCAGTGCAGGGAGTTGGGCCAGACGGCCCTTAAGGGTCCCTTCCAACTCAAACAATTCTATGGTGGGGCCTGCTCAGGGGGCCAGGAGCTGTGGTTTGTGCCCCAGCACAGGTCTGGTGCCAAGCGAGCTCATGTCCCACTGTCACTGCTGTCTCCTCACAGTCCCACAGCCCAAAAAAGCCAGAAAAACTCCCTGTGAATAATTAATCCTCATCACCCTGGATCATCCTTTAATGAATGAAAAGGCTGTCTGGGAACTTGCTGGGCATGGTAACATGGTTCCAGGGGTTGGGGCATAGAGGTGCATTTCTGAAGGCATTCCCCAGGCTCCTCAGTGAGAGACCCCGGGTTGAAATCTCCCTCATTAACTCCACCTGGGACCCAGCAGCCTGAAAATGCTGCTGGAAAAATGTTTGTTTTCACTGAAGATGTCACACGCATCACAAGCCAGGCATGGAAATGTTTTCATTTTCCCTTCCCTGTGGAAAAGGCATTTCTTGTGACAAGAACAGAGAGAGGAATAGGGAGGACAACAGCCGGGGCTGTTGGATGCACTGAGTGCCTTGTGCAGGAGCAGAGCTCTGCAGAGCTTTCCAAGGCCCCTGCCCGTTCTCAGGCTGTCCCTGATGGTGGGAGCCTCTCAGCTGTCTGCCAGCTGCAATCTCTGTGCTGGCTCTGCAGAAGAGGGTTAATCCGTCCCTGCCACTGTGCCACTGAGGCACTGCTTAGTGCATGGCCCATTTATCCCTGCCAGGGCTGCTGCTGTACTGGGGATTTGGCTGCTGATGGAGGGAGGAAGGGCTGATAGAATGCTCTGCAAAGCTCGATGGGCTCCTGCCCCCCCACCCAGGGATTCCCCACGGGTACCCGCCATCTGCATCCCTGCTCCCCACCTTTCACTCCTCTTGGTTCACGATGCTCATTTTGCAGAGATTTGCACAGTGTCACAAGGAGCAGAAGGGACACAGAATTTTGCACAAGTGATACATTCAGGTAAGCACGCAAAGCACTTTAACAGGTATCACATATTACAGAGAAACGCTCTTTTCAGTCCGTTATTTTGCTTCACTCCATGACAAAAGCAAGAAAGTAAAAGACAGAAACACGGGCTGATATTTTGAGGGTACAGATGCCTTTGGGGATAGTTATCAGTTCACACGGCTATTTTTGAAGGCTGCTCAAGGTTAACATTAAAATAAAAGGCTGTACTTTCTCTTGAAAAACTACCTAGCATATTTGGATATGCATCTCATGCTGGTTTCAAGAATAAGCAGAAATTAAAATCTGGGATAGGACTCCAGAAGAAACAGTAGGCACAGAGCTCAGAATCTTTTTCAGAAAAGAATTTGACCACTCTTTTCTGTCAGAGGTGAAAGTGTATCACGTTCCCTTCACATGGCAGAAGGTGGGCAAGTTAGGGGCTGGGCTAAGGACAGCTAGATGCTCAGAATTATTCTGTTAACATAAACTGGCAGAACACAATGGTGCAAGACACGAGGAATCCCGGTGCCTCTGATGGGACTTCAGTTTAGCTGGAGGTGCCCCACGAGGCTGGTCAGCGGTGGGGTGTTATGAGCTGAACTGGCAGTGTATTTCAGCTATTGGTAGGCACATCTAACTACAATCAAACGTCAACCATTCCCCAACAACTTAGAAGAGAGACCAAACCAAGCTCTTTTACCTTTTCTTTACTTAGCAAGTGATGTTCTCATGGGAAAAATTAAAACCTGAAGTCCAAATGTCTTTTTCTACTGGCTTTCACCTCCGCCTCCTTCACTAGGGCAGCAGCTTCTACAGAACTTTTTGAATCTTTGGGAGCACAGCCAGAGCATCCCCCATGCCCTGCAGACTGCTGGGCTCAAATTACTTAGTGGATTATCTTGTTATGATTAAAGGGTTTTGGCTCATGTTCAGAGATGTTACAGTCCTTCCCATGTGGGGTCCCTGTTTGCTCAGCTACATCAGCAATTGATGCCAACGTAACTGCTTGGAGAAAGAGAGACTAGCCACTGAATTTCATGAAGCCTGGCAGAGACAGAGCACTGCTGCTGTGGTAGCCGTTCCTGCCATCCTTGCACTGCTGTCACAGCCCGGAGACTTTCTTTGCTCAGCATAAGGCATGTGGACAGGAGGAAGAGCAGACTCATGCTTCAGAGAGCCAGTCCAGCTGGCTGCAACTCCTCCAGCCCTAACGGGATAGGATTCATTGCACTGCCTGCCCTGAGCTTAAAAATAACTCAAGTGAAGCTGGCTAGAGAAATTTATGCTTTTCAGTAAGTACCTTGTTTCCAGCCTGCACACCAACGATCTCCTGACACAGCACGGAAATATCTTTATAATAGGAACAGGATGTCATCACCATGTTCACAGGGGCCACCCTAGACCTGATGAGGTGCCCTTGTCCCACAAATTGCCCTGAACATTGGGCTGGACGTGCAGTAGACAGAGATCTCGGCTGCTTGGTTGGCCTGGCTTATTCCTCTCATTCCCTCCTGTGTGCTTAACCTCTCTGCCTATGCACCCAAGGGCCCCCAGCTGCATGTGGGCACTCCTACAGGTTGCTCGATGAGTTGTGTGCAAGTTTGGCTAAAACAAATTCTCTGGAAGGCTGGATGAGGCTGTCTATGGGCACAAGCCAGAAATTGCCTTCTCTGAGACCTCCTGCTCTGCTGCTTTGTATGGCATCTTTCCTTGAAGCACTACGTTGTAATGGTAGAACTTAATGGAGTCCCCCTGCTCAGATCACCCAGGTCTGTAGAAGCTCGTCAGCTCTTCCATGCCTCAGGCTGTGCTACCTCCTGCCCAGGCAATGGCATTGCGCAAGTACTACCTAGTGGGTAAAGCAAAGGGCTGAGAGTCTCAACATCGAGGGCGGGATATTCATCCTATCAGGAATGGATAAATGAATGAAGACAACATCTCCACAGTCCACTGCTAGGTGTGAGTCAGGATCTTGCTGAGATAACTACATTGCAAGGGTCAGCACAGAGACCAAATGACCTTGGTCTGAGTAATCATGTGGAAATCATGGTCAAATAGAGTTACTCCTGAAAGCCTCCATGTGGCCTTTCGCATTTGTACCCATTGTGCCCTTCCAGTGGGTGACACAGCTCCTTTTAAGATTCAGGCTGCATGCTGGTGAGCACTCTGAATGCGAGAGGACTTGCATTTCCAATGCAAAATGAGAATGCCTGAGTCACCATTTTATCAGGTGCTGAATAAGAACAAGTTTATTTTTTCATATCCTTAATTACATGTTTGGAAGGGGCTGGAGCAGCTCTTAAAATGAGGAGGGGAGATGCTCGAGCAAGCTGTGCTGATAGAGAGGGCTCTTGTTTGGCCAAGGTGTGGGAAGAGCACTGCAGGGGCCAGAAAAATTGGATGCTCCCTGGCAAGACATGCTCTGCTTGTTTCTTTCCATTTTTTTTTCCTCACAGTGCAATAAATACGTGTGCTTTGGGATGGGCAGGAAGAAAACAAGGGCTTTGTTTGGCTTGGGAGACTCTTTGGCAATGGTAATACATTTCTATAATTAAATCAGTCCCAACTAAAGCCAGGAATGAGCAAGAACCAGCAAGAACCAGCTGCCCCACTTGAAGTACACTAACACTGCAGTGTTTCCTATCTAACAGACAGGCCAGGAATGGCATATTTAACATCTCACCCTTAGAAGCTGTTTCCTCTGAGCAAGGAGAGAGAGCACAGAAGAGAAGAAAAGAAAGAAACACACTGCTGGTATCATTCTTGATGTATGGCTTTATCTGTGTGTTTGCTGCTGGCCCTTCAGTGCCTGCCACATAGCACAGTCTCTCCATCAGGCAGCTGTCGATACGGGAAAATTGAGTTTACCGTTAATGAAAGTCACAGCCAATAAGCAATCAGGCAGCATGCCCTCCATCTCGTGATTAATGATTCAGGGGATATTTGTCTTCTACAGCACTGCCAGCCACAGCTTTCCCACCTCTGCAACTATGGTTCTGAGTCACACCCGAAAACAGGCAGGGCACCAAACCTTTAGGTTTGACTTAGTTCTGTCTCAGGATGGAGAAAATTTCAGGAGCAATGAATGCAAAGCAGATGTCACCTGGAGGGGTGCAACACCCCATTGCCTCAGACCCAACTGCTACCAGGGCCAGTGCCACCCATTCCTCTCCCTGTCTCACACTGCACCTTTCCTGCTGCTTTCCTCCTGACAGCAGCAGCACATGTGTGGCCACGATGACTCAGCTAAGAGAGATGATTATTTGATTGATTGGAAATTAAATTTAAATACTTATATTATTTATTTAGATTTAATAAAAAGTTATTTTCCTGCTCTGTTTTGCCACTCAGCAGTAGCATCAGCACAGGGAGGGAATGCGTATGTATGTGCTCACAGAAGATGGGAGTGCAGGCTTGTCCCCCTCTCTTACAGAGCAGTGAAGCCACTGAGGAATTGCAGCCTTGGTGCCATGCTCCTCCAGGTCTGTTTAAAGACTGAACGTGCCCTGCAAATCTCTAACTTGAACCATGTTTCTCAGCCTCTCTCCGATTCATCTACCTTTCCTTTCTAATTCATCACATATTTGAAACAAAACCCAAAAAATGCCACCCTGACACCAGTAAACATCCCCTGCATGCACACTTCTCCTTGGGAGAGAGCAAGAGACTTGACCAAGAGACTTGACGCAAGAGACTTGATGAGAGCCATAATCCTTTACGAGTGCCTGGAAAGCACATGAATATTACCATGGCCATTTAAGAATCTATTGAGACTTGAAAAGGATCTGAGTCTCTAAATAGAAAGATCAAGAACTTAGATGAAAGAACCTCTCTTACATTGTGCCAAGCATACTTGAGAAGGAAGCAGGAGGGAGTAATCTTCCCCAGCCTTTTAACAAATGTCTGAAAGTTGAGGGGTAAGAGATGAAAGGAGATCAATAAACAAATTACCAGATTAAATTTCCATGGGTAATATTTAGGCATCATAGAAGCCAGCACCTTAAGGAGACAGAGAAAGAAGATCAGAAAAAGAGAGAAATCTCCAAAACTGTTCTCAGATGGCCAGTTCCAGAGGCAATCATGGTAATTGCACGCACAAATTAGACAAACAATTATGAATGCATTTTTCAAAATCAAGCCCCATTTGTCTTACTCTTGCAAGAGTTTCCAATCAACAGTTTGAAATTTCAAATACAGAACAGTTAAGTCATCAAAAAGCAAAAGGACGAAGACTATACTGAATGTGAAAAGATAACAATCTCTTCCCTATCTTCCTTATGTTTCTGTAACCAACTCCTTCTAAACATTTAAAAGAGCATTTTCTATTGACACAAGCCATAAAATGAATTTGGTTTAATAAGGTCCTCTCATCTTAAAAATCCAGAGATAAAAATGTAAATGCATGATAGAATGTTTCAAGTAATTTTGAAGAGGCTATTATCGAAGTATAAACATGACTATCTACCATCTGACATCCCGACTGCTACTAATATTCTTTATGGGAACTTAAATTATTGTTTAAAAGCGTAATTTACCCTTTCATCATTCAAATCCCTTACATGTTATAATTCACCTAGCTTGAGCAATGAAAATACAGTCAGCTTTCCTTCTCTGAATAAGTACAGTTTTAGCAAATCACTTAAGCACGGGCTTAAAATTAACTAGCTGATTGAGGTCACAGCCCACTTTGCCTATGCATTAGCACACTGCTGCAGGTGATGCAGAGAGGATAAGTAAGCTCCAAACAAAACCCTGTTCTCTGTGAGATCTACCTCTTAAAACATTTCCATTAACATTTAGTGGCATAAATGCCTCTCTGCCCTCACGCAGAAGATGTAACTCTGAGCACTTTAAAATGAGTGCTGTTGCAGATTCAGTGTTAGAAAACTTCCCAGGATAAAACTCTCTTTTGGGGAGGCAGGAAGACAGGGTTCTCGTTCCCAACACACCCATCACTAACCTCCCAGGCTTCTAGATGGCCACCAAGAATCACAGAATCATTAAGGTTGGAAAATACCACTAAGGTCATCTATTCCAACCGTCAACCCATCCCCACCATGCCCACTAACCATGTCCTTCATTGGCACAACTCCATGTTTCTTGAACACCTCCAGGGACAGTGATTCTACCACCTCCCTGGGCAGCCTGTGCCAGTGCACCACCACTATTTCAGAGAAGCAGCATTTCCTAACATCCAACCTTGAAGCCCTGCAGGCACTGGCTCACAGGTTGTGCTTAACCCTTACAAAGCAATTGCCTGCATCTGTTTTCTCCAAGCAGGCAGCCAACATGCTCTCCCTGGTAAGCTGCACTCCTATTGAACCTTAAATACTTTTCTGTGAGAAATGTATAATGAATGGGCTTTTAATGGGAGCTTACTGAATGGCTGGGAGTCTCAAATGCTTCTCAAAGCACAAATGAGTAATCTCATCCACACTCTAATATCCTCATGGTGCATTTTCTGGTAAATACGTAAAATATAAGTCCATTTCCCCAGTTCCAGTGTCTAGACTCAGAGTAATATTAAACTACTTTGAACCTTGGAGTTCTGCAGTGTCCCATACGGGTGCTGTTTGAGTCTCCCAGCCACCACTTGGATTTCCATAGGATTTATTTCGCCTCCACGCACAAGAATCAGAAAACCATTTAAGGAGGAGCACAAGAGGAGGTCTGCAACGTTCAACCTATGGTTTGTGTGTGCTACTGTGTTCCTTTCATTGCAACAAACATTGGAACTGGGAATGGTTCAAAGAAAGCCAGCAAAGACTCTTCAGACTGTAAGACAGACAGCTTGAGGCCCATGAAATCACCAGTGCCAAGGGAGGAGGACAGGGACAGCTTTTCACCAGCTCAGAAGAGGTCTCCAGAAGGCATTAAACCAAGCTGTCTGGAACTACATTCAAAACAAAGGAAAGGGGTGTGCACCTTTCTATATCTGATCCAGGGAAATCCTTTCCACAGGACGCTATGATGCTAAAGATGTTCAGGAACTCAACGGGAACCTGGTCAAGCACAAAGAAGAGAAATCCACTGAGAATCTCTAAATACATTGAACCATGTCTTGCTCAGAACATTTCCTGCGCTGAAAATAGCTAGCAGCTGGGAGAGCGTTTGGGGGACATATCTTAGTGCTATTTTCCTGCTTTTTACTATCTGCTTAATGCGGCTGAAAGAAAGAATGCTGGTGAGATGGACACTTTATTCCGGCGCAGTTTAACTGCTTTCATGTTTTTCTGTTAATTGATGCTGTCTACATAGTGGGTTTTTTGTTCTTTTTTTGTTTGTTTGTTTGCTTTTTTGTGTGTGCCAAATAATGTTTTTCCGTCTATATTAAACCCAGTGAAGATCTGGCTCTATAACGCAACATTGCTGTGGATAAAGCAAAGCCGAAACAGGGAGTAAGACATGCTTGCTCCTGGTTTTAAGGCTTAAATAGAGATTATAAACGTGCTATAACAGAAGACTGTCCCTAGGCACATAGTGGTGCTACATGCTTATCCAGAAGCAAGCACTATCATCCAAAACCATGTTTCCTGATCCTCCAGGAGTATCCCTCCCTGAGGGCTTGCCAGCCGGTGTGCTAACACAGGGTACTGACCCAAAGGACACGGTTGTGCGTGCAGCAGGAAGCTCTCAGCAGACCCCACCGCTTGCTGGGAATGCCTAACAAGAGCAAAATTCATTCACAGAAGTGTTCCATCGGAAAAGGACATGCTTCCACTTAACTGTACCTTTTATTCACGCTCGACAAACCATCTGAAGAAATCTGATTGTTCTAACTCACTTTTCTTAACCTCAAGAAAAAAAAAACCAACTCACCAACATACCAACTCTAAAAAAAAACCAAGTCCTTTCACCTCGTGGATGAGGTGCTGGGAGTGAGCTGCAGGGCAGTAACAGATCTCCCAGAAGAAGTGATGAGATGTGTGTCAGCCATTTACTGGGCTGGGTGGAGGCAGGGAAGGAGCATTTCCCTTGCTGAGCAGCCTGCCAGTGACTGACAGACATGAATTTTATGCCCAGAGCTTCTCTAGCTTATGGCTAACAACAGTAAAGGGTTCATCACATTCAGAGATAAAGGAAAAAGCAAACTGTTTCAGTCTTAACCATAAAAGGTAAATCCCAGTCATCTGAGAGGAACACCTGAGCATACCAGCAGGAAGTTGAGCCATGCTTGAATATTTACATACATATTTGTCTGATCAACCAACCAAATATTTACAAAGATTATATCCTGCTTACACAGAACAAAAGTGCTTGGGGAAATCAGCCATTCAACATCTATGGGTGCCTCCAGTCCCAGCAATACACCGACTGCAATAATAACCCCAAGAAGGTGGCAAGCAGTAGAGTTGGGAGCAGGGGGAGCATGCCTCACAGGGACACAGGGACAGGTCCCCAACCTGTCGGGGTCTGCACCTGAATTTCACCTTGTACAGTCAGATGCAGATGTACAGGGCTACTAAAGTTAAAGCTGCTGTCTCCACCAGTGAAAAAAAAGAACTGTGGAAGAAGACAAGCAACAGAAAGTCACAGGAATTCAGACAAACACTAACAGCATGTTGGCTGCCCAGTCCCATCAGCACCATACTTGTGATCACCCCATTTGGTCTGATTTTCACCACACATTTTGATAAAAGAGGAATTCCAGAACTGAGGAGGAATTTGCAGTATAGAGAACTTCACAACACCTTTCCAGAGGCCATTTCTAGATGCACCAACATTATCGAGACACTTGAGTACCATCGCTGTAGGAGTACCATGGACACATCTGGTCCTTGTGCTTTCCCAGTCTGAATGTTTTGTTTAAACATGTCCTTTTCCACCCCAAGCCCCACAGAGTAGGCTGCTGTGGTTTGTCCCTCCATTCTATCACACCCCAGGTCCCCCCTGCAGATTTTCCAAACCTGAAAATTCACCAGACTAAGGCAGAGCACGAAGTACCACATTGGGCACTTTTACCCACAAAGAAAGCACACATTTCTAGAGCCAGTTTCATTAGAAGTCCCCCTTTCTCCATCTCTGTGTCTTGGTGCTTTCAGTTCCTTATTCTGTCTTCATGTTCGTGTATCCTTCCCACACTATCCATGTCTTCTCCACCCAAGTCTCTACCAGCAAAAAAAAACCACTACGGAAGAAGATAACTAACAGCAAATCACAGGAATTCAGAAAGTTTTGCATTTAAAACACTTCCCCTGCTTTTTATGCCCACACATTCATTTTCCTGCTCTGGGACCTTTCTGTTTTCCCCTGCTCCCTGCCTTTTTTTCCCTGCATGGTCACAGGCACAACTGAAGAAATCTGAGAAGACCTCCTAGAAAGCAGGCAAAAAACTGGGACCAAAATTACTGGATTTAGGCAGGGGATTTTCTAGTTCCCTCAACCCTTTCTCCTATCTTCAGGATCACCAGCAATGTCAGCAAGTGAGTAATCAGGCCTATGACCTGGGGCATATGGCCAGTGCACTCCTCAGATGAAGGACCCACAATAAACGCAATGTCTCAGCTGGTCCCATGTGCAGCTGTGACTACATAAATAGATTTATTGGGAACTACTACTGGGACACATGCAAGAACAGAGAGCTCTGACAGAGCCAAGCCATGGCTCCAGTTAAGTCACTCCATTCTTGCCATTGCCCACCATTCCCTCAAAGGCACATGACAGCCTAATTAGGACAGAACAGCAAGAGTGCTGTGCTATGCACAAGTGAGTTTTCAAGTGAACATGTGGCTGTGAATGCACATTAAAGCAGAAACAGAACTCTAATAAGGAAACAATTGCTAAGTTCATGTTTTTTAGAATGGAATTTTTCCCTCTTATCTGAAACAAACACAGCTATGAGGGAATAAGTACAATTCCAGTGATAATCCTCAGTTTGGTTCCTGGAAGCATTCAGTGCCGAATTCTGGAAAACAAAACAATGATAATGACTCACGCTGGGCCTGTGGGTGGCTCATCACAAAATTAGTAGCAGCTTCCATGCTCCCAGCTGAGACTGGCTTTGCCGGGTTGTTTTCACAGATCTCCAGGACTGCAATTTAGCACATGCAAATGGGCCCAGCAGCCAATCACAGCCACAATACTAGAAAGGCATAAACATGCCATTTAGAAAAATGCTTTACCATACAAAACATGATTACCTCCTTCCATGCCATTTCGGGCTAAGGGAAGAAATGCTATTTTTATTATTAAACGTTGCACATCTCTTTTCCTTTAGGGAGAAGAATCTATTTAAAGGCTTTCAAGCAAACATCTATTCATACAACTGAAAGCTTTGTGTACTATCATCACATAACCAATCTTTTCTTGCTTTCAAAGCTTGCTGAACTGTTGATGATATCTGTACCACCTGGCTTTACAATGTCTGCAACTAGTATCAGTTTGAACAGCAAAAAAAGGAGTAGTTTACTTTTAGGAATCAGCAGAAAGGGCTGTGGGAAGAGAAGTGAACTTGTTTGGAAATGATATCTAGTAAATGAGTAGATCGTTCTCACAAATAACATAATGGGATCTCAGTTTCTTTTATGAACAGGGCTTTTCAGCTGGGAACTGATGCCTGTGAACACCTCCAGAAGGGCCTAAGGCAAATGGGCTATCAGCAGTGATCTCGAATTAAGATAGGAAGAACAGGAGGAATTTTAGGGATGCCAAATGTTAGAGAAGGCTGAAAGCTAGTCTTCTAAAACAATGATTCTGTTAAGCACATGATCGTCTTAAAATGGGATTAGGTGCATGTGTAGATGTGCACTTAAACAGTTCGCTGAACTGAGACCTACATCCGGAAAAACTCCTTGGTCATTGAGCGGATGTGACCTAATGACCTTCACACAGCTCCTAAGCTGAAAGCACTTGCTCTAGGAGTCATCTGCTTTAAGTATCAGCTTATGAATCTGGATTCTTCTGTTATTTTCAAACTGGAAAAACAATAACACAGAAGACAGCATTTTGTGTATGCAGTCATTCAGGAAAACCAACAGAAAAGCAGGAAAAATCTTTCACAAAACTCTTGGTTAACATTTCTCACCCAAACACAGAGTTTACAACGTGTCACAATTGCACTTAGTGTTTAAACTCAGACAAATTCTCTCTCTTTCCTTGGTTTGGTACGGGAGGAGGAGGGAATTAAACGTCACTCCTTTGCAAAACCCTGTCCAGACAAGAAGCGCCATAATTGAGCCAACCTTTATTTCAGAGAATTGTTTCTTGTCCTGATTGAGATGAAGCTTATTTTGCCTATGTTCGCTGAAAGAAAAGCATCTCACAAATACGATTCAATATCGGTGGTGCCCTGGTAGTACCCAGAGAAGTTTCGGGACTCAGAAGGCTGGGTGAAGATCTGGCCATTCCAGACCCCTGCTCTGTATGCCCAGACAGCCAGCTGACAGCCATGCACTGACCAAACCACCTAACGCCCAAGAAGTCCCCAGCCACGTGTCTGCTTTTAAAGATTTCTGAATTCGTTTTATTGCTAAATGAACCATAAAACCCTACACGAAACTGAAGACTTTCCTTCATATAACTACATAGATCTGCATGTGAGCACTTCAAAAAAGTTTTACACGTAAGCTTTAGGATCATTGTAATCTGTACCTCTGAACTTCAGCGTGACAGGAGTCAAGCAATTGCAGCAAATAAGAACTTTGTGAAGACCATCATTTCTAGCTCAGACAGACCAGAGACACAGGAGCACTATAGGCTTCCAGGAGAGATACTTCGTGTATGTCTACATGAGAAGGTTACTTCAGAATGAAGGAAAGTGTAGATTTAAAATGCTATAGCTATTCTTGAATAATACCCAAGAGGAGTGCTCCTATTACAAAATAAAAAAGAATTTTCAGTTTTGCTTAATTCATTTCCCAGGTGAATTAAACTAAATCCGACAAAGGTTTTCTTTCAGCCAGCGTATGAGTGTCAACAATTGGAATTATCATGGAACAGCACATGTACTTAATTTCCACTGGTCAGCAAATGTTAGTTTTCCAAGGACACACAAAAGGAAGAGGGAGCCTGAGCAAAATGTGTGCAGGGAACTGACACATTTTGAACAGGGGCAGAGAGTAGCAAGTAAGGGAGCTGGTGTAGGAATGGAAAGATGCTGATGATCCCCCTACTGCAACATCATCACTTCTCTGCCTTGTGACCAGCTCCCACCTCCAGCTCAGTGGCAATAAGTCACCTTCTGCCTCCCACCAGCAATGCTCATGCACATCATGCTCCCAACTGCCACTCAGCAAGCAGACCTAAGTTCTACTGTTGGTCGTGCATACACAGACCTATTATTTCTACCCATTTGAAGCTGACAGCAAAGTGTATGCTCTACACTGTATCCTGATGTCTACCTGAATAAATAACAGTGGGAAGAACTTCCAGAACTGGTGTAAGTGAAGTGCACATGGGTGCACAAATCACTGTGTAAGCCAAACAAGGAATCCCAAGCAAAACAAGGCACGTCTGATAAGCCAAATGTTAATCATGAATACACAACTGTATATCTTATATATGTAATTCCATTTGCACCTGCAAGTGCAGGCACATTACTACAGTGCCCCAGATAGTCTCAGAACAAATGCAACAACGTGTATGGACAGTAACAGACAGGCTAATAGCAGAGTCAGTCTGTCCCTGCCTACCTAGACAGAATGCTCATCGCTACTGTCCCAAATATCAGGCTTAGTGTTGTGATGCTTGGAGAAACATAAAGACCTGCTGTGCCAGACATCATTTTAATCTGCCATAAAGCCAGCATCAATCAGCATATTTCCAGGAGCATCTCCAAATTTTACCAGTGTGAGAGTCCCAGAGAAGCCAGTTTCAGAATTTACTTTCAATATGTCCTTAATTTCTATTGATGGCATTGATTTTAAAGACAGGGGCTTAAACTTTGATCCAAATGTTTGAGAATAGATCAGTCTCTGGACTCAACCAGGCCTCTACTACCAAAAAATAAAAGCTGAAAATGTGTTGCTGCTGAATGTTTTCATTCCAGTTGAGGAGATGATGTGAGAAATACTTGTGGATTTAGCAATAGACAGGAGAGTCTATACAGGAGCCAAGGGCAGAATAAGCACAAGACAGAACCTTCTGAATGGGCAAATAAGAATTCCTTACAGAGGAGAACTGAAACACTCGCAAGCAGAAATCTTCACAATGCTACTAATGTAGTTAGTACGTGGTCTTTTGCTTCAAGTACCTGCAAGCCAGATAGGTAATCTGAAATGATTTTTCACAATTACATTCACAGTTATATCTCCAATTCAGTAACTGCCTGATGTTTATCTTGAAGTTAGCACTGAAGCAATCTACTTCATTATGTTGACTTAGAAGCCAAAAGCCTTCATATCCCGAAGCAAACCATGCATCCCAAGGAAAGGGGGAAAAATTATTAGCAGAGGAAATTAACTAAGGAATAAAGACTTAACAAAGTTAATTATGATCAGAGAAGGGAAATATCTCTGCATATGCAATACAATCAGTCAGCTTACGACTTCTGAAACTATGATAACAAGTGAAGTACATGGAAGATGATACGGGATATTACTGTGCCAAAATACTTGAAAATAATACACAACGGATTAAGGAATGAATCTCTTATTTTGTGCTACTATGAATTACTTGCACTGTTGTGGCACTTTAGAGACCCATTAAATCACTGTTTATCTTTGAAGTATTATGCATTAGTTTCCGTCAGAGCTGGGAGTGGTCTAGAGCTCGGAGTCAGCACAACATACAAGCATGAATGTGAATTGTAACTTTTTTCATGAAGGAAAGCGCAGATGGGAGAAGGTTGAAGCGCTTGTCCAAACCAATGGGTAATTTGAGTGCACAAATAGTTTGGCATGAACTTCTGACCATCAGCACAACTCTTCAGATTAGACTATCAAGGGCACAGAATTAGCTCACAGCACTTTATATGTTTGCTGTAGTCTATGTTCCCATGGTCATTCTTCTGCAATGTATCATCCTTTTGTTGCTTTACATCTCTGACTGGCACAGTCCCCCTGGTGCCATGCTAGGCACAATGCTACACCAGTTAGAGCTGTTGTAGAAGTATGCACCTATCTCCTGAGGCATGATTACCTTTTAAAGAAGTAGCAAGGAAATCTCTCCTCCAGTGGGCCCAGCTCACTGTGACCCCTTTATGAGGAGCAGCTTCCGTTTATTTTTGTGCACATTTTTTTAAGAATGTAAAGTCCAATCTCTATAGAAAGGGAACAAAAGCAGCCAGGAAAAGAAAACATTTTTGCTCCCTGATTTTAAGTGAAATACCACACCTGGAGTGGTCTGTTGGTGGTCTTGTGGTGGCATGAGGCTAGTACCTAGAAAATAAGGCCAGATGGAGATAATGAAAGTCCCATGGACTTCCTCTTTATAGCGCAACATTGTGAAATACACAGACCACACAATGCTCAGTATCACTCAAGGCAAGAGAAATGGTGAAAGACCATGTATTCATCAAGAAGGTATTAGGACAGGATCGATCAGAAAAGCCAAACAAACTCCACAGTATAACCATCATGACACTACAACTAGATTTTGGTTTGCTATAGTTACCGGCTAGCGCATCCTAATAGCTTAGGCACTACTCCATTTTTTAACAGTAGGTTATTGTACACTTTACTGCCGCAAGTTTGCAAATGACACAACACAAATATTCACAAGTAGCACTAAAAAAACTCTCATATGTCATTTTCCACTTAAGGAGAAAAACACCTGAGATACCTTCAAACACAGCCGTGCTTTGTTCTGTTTAGTTTGAGCAAATCTTTCTTCAAAGTAGGGCAGAAAATACATTCAAGGGAGCCAAGTTGACCATCTTACAGATTTCCAGCATGTCCCCTATTCCCTTGAGCTAGTTACAGCCAGAACCTGCCCACTCATGGGTCTGGTGGAAGGGAAGGGGATACTGACACATAAACAGGCAATTCTTGCCATTAAGAAATTTTCCTTAGCTAGGCCTGAAGGGAATCCAGGCTACCTCAGCAACAGAGTTCCCCAAGCACAGTCTTTCTCTTCAATGGATAACAGCAAGTACTTACGCAAGAGGCATGGAAAATTCTCTCTTATGAGACTAAGATCTCACATAAGGAAACAATGTAAGCATTAAAAAGAAGTACTATAAAGACAGCCTTGTAAACAACCAGTGCCCAAAGATTATAATGGTCAGGAACTGAAAGCCAGTCAAGCTCAAAGCGTCAGCTTTAGCGCTACAACTTCCACAAATCTTAAATAATGTTAATAACACGAGGTTTCTTTCCATTACCATTTACTCAGTGTTGTGGAAAGGGAAAGTCAGACTCCTAAAACACATTGAGCGCAAAGGAAACTGCAGACATACCACATAAAGGGCTTCAACATGATCACCCTAAAACTCAGGCACAGTACCATGCCAAATCAAGGCACTCGCATGCCTAGTCTCTTCTTCAAATAATGCTTAGCTACAGCTCAAGGACAAGCATGTTTCAGCCCTTCACCCCACTGTGCTCCTCAACATGGAGCAGCCTCCAGCAGAACTCTCTCCCCAACAGAACGGGAGCCATGAGACAGGCTGGGAGACTCCCAGCTCCCTCACCAGGAGCAGTCAAGTCAGGGCATCCTCACATAAGCAGACATTTAAAGCCCTCCAAGAAAATGTTGCAACTACAAACAAATGGGATATAGGGATCTCTTGCAGCAGGCTCAACTCCAAACCTAGAGTTGCATGGCTGTGTGGCACCTTAGGGAAACCCACCCCTATTCTGAACAGCAGTGGGGCCCACAGTTAGGGTGAGGAACCCAGGTGGGGTGGGGGAAACACGTGAGGGCCATGTGCAAAGAGAGGGCTCCACACGGATAAGGGAGAACCATGTGGTGGTGTGGGGGCAGCAGGTAGCGTGTGGGACCCCAGATAACAATACAGGGCTGGCACAGGGGTTTCGGGTGAAATCTCGGGTTAATGGGGGTCCAGGATAAGAACCATAGGTGAGGGACCTGTGTGGGGATGAGGATCCGTGTCTGGGGGATCCCCGCTGGGGTCAGCACCGCAGACAGCGCCCGGCCACCTGTGTGCGGCGCCGGCCGGGCCGACGGGGAGGAGGAGGAAATGAAAGCGGAGGAGGGGGAGGAAGGCGAGGAAACGGGGCCAGCCCAGCCCGAGCGGCACCCAGGAGGGGAGGCGAGGGCGGCGGGGACAAGGACGCGCGCTCCCCCCACCTGGGCTGTTGCTGGATCTCAGGCGCCTTCCACAGAGACACTGCAGCATATGCGAGCCTTTCTCCAGGAGAAGCCCGAGAATCCTCATGGATTTCACTTTATGGCGCCCTCCCGTTCCTCGGAAAAGGGACCGGCCCCGGAGCGGCCGGCTTTCAGCGGCGGGGCACCGGCCCTTCTCGCCGCCAAACTTCCCGGCCCATCGCCTCGGCCCCGCCGCGCCTCGGGGTGGGGACCCGCCGCCACTTCTCGGGACTTCGCCAGGGGAGGACAGGCTTTGCCGGGAAGGGGGTCGGGCCGGCTGGAAGGACGTCAAGCCCTAGAAACACAAACGGCCGGCTCCCAGCCCTGCCCCCTGCCGGCACAGCCCCCGCCGGGACCCCCCCCGCAGCCGGCAGCCTTGGCCGCTGCGCTCCGCCGCCCTCGGGCACCTCCCGCTGCCGCCCCGCACGGCTCCGCCGCGCTCGAGTTGCCCGAGTGCCGCCCGCCGGCAGCGGGACTCGCAGCGCGGAGTGGAGCGCACCACGTGCGGGGGGCTCTGAATATGGCTTTTCCGGGGCTCCCTGCGTGGCACGAACCACGAGACCTGCAACGTGGCTGGGAACAGGACACACCTCTCGTCTTAAGTCACCAGTATGAGCGTGTGCCTGGAAGCAGGGGTGTGCAAGCGCGCAGTTCACACAATCCTTGTTTACTCTCAGGGATCCTAAAGCGACAGCTTTGCGGTAAGGCCGTGCCACTGAAAGTTAAGGTTCATTCTCTTTTACACAGTTTTAAACGACTGCAGTTACACCACTGCAGACTTAACTCCACGCTCAGTTTTTGCACCTCACGAAGTTGGGCTCACAGTTCACAAGCCGGACAGCTGGGGAAAGGTGCTCCCCCAAGAGCTGTCATAGAATTCGTAAGACCTCTAGGATCACCTAGTCCAACGTTCCACTTACCACCAACAATACCCACTAACCATGTCTTTCAGTGCCACATCTCCACAGTTCTTGAACGCCTCCAGGAACAGTGACTCCCCCACCTCCATGGGCAGCCTGTGCCAGTGCACCACCACTCTTTCTGAGAAGAAATTTTTCCTGATATCCAACCTGAACCTCCCCTGGTGCAACTTGAGGCCATTCCCTCTCTTCCTATTGGGTAACTTATGGAACTTCTCAGTGCAAAAGCCACCTACACAGTCTGCATAGAGCATGAAACTTTCACCTGAGTAGACTGCAATAGTCCACTGAAAGGCAGCTGCCTCTGGGACAAATCGAAATCTTACACCAGATGAATTTCAACCTGGATTACCCTGTGTTTACACACAGTCACCTTCTCATGCACTGGCTTTCAAAGCCTTCTCTACATTTGCTTCTCCCATCACCCAGCAAAAGCAGACAGGCTTCCCTGACCAGCTGTTGGGACTGAAGCTTGTCTAGAGGCTGCACTAGGGATGTAACCAGCTTTTGGCCAACATTTGGCATGGATGGGGGATTGGAGTACAGGCTTCGCTGTTAACATTTGGTAGGATGTCCCTCAACTCATAACAAAATGGAAGAGGCACAGCCAGCAAGTGGCTGCAGCACTAGGAATCCCACTAGGATGGAAAAATGAAAGCTATGAATTATACGGAGATCAGAGTACTGAGGCACATAAACTGAGCACAGCAAAATAAATGTTGTTCTAGTGTGAGAGTCTGTTGAGGATTTGTGGCAAAATCAGTGTTTGTGAGAGCACCCGAGTCTTTCATGCCCTCGGTAAACACTTCACAGTTTCAGTTTTCCTCCATAATATGAAAAAAAAGAAATAGTGGAATTGCTGAATGTTTCATGAAATGGAAGCTCTTATTTTCCAGTCAGCTGTACTCAGTACGCTGAAAACAGCACTTAGCTAGAAGCAAAGCCAGTAACACCAAGTTCAGGACCATTAAAAGGACACAAAGTAGCAGAGATCCCAAAGATTAGTTATTAATAAACTGTTTTGCACAGGATCTGGCAAACTCACCAAGTCATAGAAAGCCTACAGCCATCCTGGGAGATGAGAATGGTTGTGGATCTGGCAGACTGGGGACAGCACAGTGAGAGCTGAAGTCAAGATGCTTCCCATGCATTGCAGCCAGTGTGTAGCTGTGAATGAGGGGGCTCTGAGTTAGCGATGCCAATGCTGAAGTGCAGCACCAGGTACCAGGAGAGAGGTGCACTGATTTCATCTGTGTTAAGCTAGCATAGGAACAGGTAGGTGTAACCACTTGGACATGTGAGGACACATGTACTAGGTAAGATACAGAGGGTTGCAAGAAGACAAAATTAAAAGTTTGTGAACTCTGTTCATTAAAATGATAGTTCTTGGGAAAACAAACAGAAAAATCCCTATACAGATACTAACAAAATAATCCCCATTTCTCCTTGGGTTTCTATCATCATGACGAGCCAGGCTTCATACGCGCTGATCTATCAGCACTTCTGTGCATGGCAGGCTTCAATGGAGTCGGTTCCTGATTTACAGCAGTACAGGAGAGCAGAATTCAACCAGTGGGAAGAATGAGCAAGTGTTACTTGACATTTCTGAAAGAGGGGCATGAGGACTGCAACGAGCACACATTCTTTCCAACTGAGTGGGCTTAAGTAAGTTTAAAGAGCAGAATAGAACAAAAGAAAAAGGCAAATCATGATTCTTTAGGAACGGTGATGCATGACTCAAGTGTGTACATGCCACAAAACGCTCAGTAATATCATGTACCCAATTAGGTAAATCTTATTCCAGTAAACAAAGCTTATGGAACTTGGGAAGATAAAGGGATCTGAGATAAATCAAGATATTACTGGATGAGTTGACTCATTTTAATCCAAAACCAAAACAAACCAAAATAAAATTTATTTCTCTGCAAAAGGCCAGCATACGTCCAGACAACAGGACATAAATCTTGCCATGGCTCCACTGACGGGCTTACATTATTAAATAATAACACAAATGACATCTACAAAGTTGCTGTGAAAATGCTGCAGATAATTAAATCCTGCCCATCAGTCGAACATGGGTGTTAGAAACGACAGTGCAGCGACCGCATTTAATGGAACATAAAGAAAGCTGGGAAAGACTCATTGAGGTCAGAAGACAGTTGCAGGGAACACAGTGTCATGTGTTTCTCTCTTATTAAATTAAAATGCCATTGGCCTTCTGAAGCACAGAACAGAAACGAGAATATGTTTGGGATTATGGAATTTAAATTAATACCTTCCACTAAAAAGAGGAATACACTGTGCTCTGATCGGAGAAAAATAAGGTGATTTAGCAGACAAGGCTCTTTGCTAGGTATTAAAATAGCATAATGTGCAGGAGTTTATCAGTTACTAAAACCAAAAAAAAAAAGAAAGGGTCTACAAAAGCTCACAGAAGAGACTGGTTGGGCAATGCCATTCCCCTCTATTCATGCAAAGGCAGGTGATAATCTTTCAAGGTGCAGGAGTCCATTGTGTTTCTGTTTTCACTACCTGCAGTCCTTTGAACGTTATGACTGATAAACAGACAAGCAGCCAGCACATGTTGTTTTCTTTGTGAGCTTTTGCCTTCTTTATATTTCCTAGCCAAGTGCAGGTGGATGTGGTAAGAAATGTCCCATTAGCCCTGACAGCTCTGTTCAAGTTGGCACCGATGCAGCCTTTGGCCCTTGTCCCTCTCTGCAATTCTGCACATCTCCCAGGGAGCACACGGGGCTCATTTCTTGACACTCGCTCCATGGATCCATCCGTGATCAGCAACAGCAGATAACCACTCCTTCACAGCATCTTTCATTGCAGGAGCTGTTTGAGTAAAGCCTGCCCTGGAACAGGCTAAAAAATTACATCTCTTTCCAATGCAAGTGCTTATCCTGCTGCGATCACTGAGTATTTCTGCTTACTCGTAGTGCAGCAGAGCACTAACAAGGAGGGATGGCAAGCTCTGCTTCCTGAGAGCCATACTAACCACGCATGGCTCCTACTGCATCCAGCTCCACGAGGTGCAGAGCACGCCAGTGGGAAACTGTGGCACAATGTTCAGAGTGATTGCTCGACAAATTTGTGGCTGAGTAAGGAATCACCCGTCAGGTCTCATTCTGGTGATTTAGCACTAGGATTAGCCTCTTCCTCATCAGTATAAAATTGCATCCGTTATAAGGCCAAGATAGCAGCTTTTCTGCTTGAAAGTCTACCTTGGAAAAAGTATACCACGCACCTTCTAACAGCAAGTGGAAGAGGAGACAGGAAAAAAGGACAACTTCATTTTGTACATCAGATGAGAAAGACCGATTTCTTAGTTGCCATTCTGTGCTCATAAAGCAGTGCTCTCATAGGAACACACGGAAACAGGAACCACTTTGTCCACTCCTGGTGGAGGAACACACTTCCTGAAATCTCAGCCTCCTCTTGGCTTTACAGAGGAGGTTCAGAAAAAAAGACGTCCATAGGCTCAATCATTTCATAGGTTTACCAGATATACAAACATCTCACAGTAGTAAGTTCTTAACAGTTGCATCTCCATAAATTACAAAGAAATTTAATGTTGTATGTAAGGAAGGCTTTGAGTATCAAATGTCTCGAGTCAGAGTTAATGGAAAGCGGTTGTTCAGGATGTTTTTCATCACAGTAATGCTTCCTCAGAAGCTGAAACTTTTAAGACTTTGCCAGACATATTTTGGTGCTAGTGCCAGTGCCTTGGAATGGATGCTTTGGAAAACAGTAAGAGCGGGGTAGCCATGCATTGCTCTGTCCACCCACCTCCAATGCCCTGCAGCTCTGCGATTCCCTCACCCACAGGATGTCTCACAATGCATTTAAAAATCATTCATCGATTTCTTCACAGCAAATTTTTATAATAGGCTGTGGAAGCCAGTAATACTGTTAGTTTCCTCCCTGTCTTTTGGCAAGAAGTTCTACAGGTTAATCATGTACCGGGAAAAGCTCTCATTACTTTAAAACTGCTTCTTGGAAGCTCCATTTAATGCTCACCTTAGGAGTTATACTGTGAAATGGTAATTTCATGTTCTCCATGACAGTCATGGCTTTATACGCCTCTGTCGTATTTCCTTTCTCAATTGTTTCATTTCTGAAGACGCTGAAAACGTCTGATCTGTTTCATCTCTCCCTGGGCAGCAGCCATTCCGCATGCTCCACTGACCTTGTCGCCGTTTCCTGCATCTTTCCTAGCTCTATGCCATTTTTTGAGACAGAATAACTGGGGCTGCACGCAGCATTCAAGGTAGGAGTGCACCAGGGATTCCTAGCGTAGCATAACGATAGCTCCCATTTTCTCTCAGTACCTCTCCCAGTAATTTTAGCTTGTTTCTGCTGAGCTAGCACTTTCAGAGACACCCACAGCATCTCTGAGGCCTTTTACCAAAGACAAAAGGGCCCCAATAGCACCCCTCATCATGAATGACCATGAATTATTATTTTTTTTCTATCCATAGGTGCACTCTCCTGCATGGCTCAGTTTATGCTGCTGTTAGCTCACCAGGTGCCCAGTATCAGGAGATCCTTCTACAACTCATTCCTGCCTACTTCTGCTTTCCTTATTCCAAATGATTTTGTTCTGCTCAGCAAACTGTATCTCCTCTCCACCCTCTTGCTCATCAAGATCATTTAGGACCATGGTGGACCACACAGCTCTGACTCCACTGGTAGTTTCCCCACTCGGGAAACTCGACCCATTTACATTGAGGGAACATCCAGCGAGGGAAACATTATAGAAATCCAAGTCCTTGACTTCAGGTGGATCACCTCTACCCCGATGCTTAGGGCTTGCGAACATAGCAGGAAGGCAGGATCCCCTGTAAGAGCCCCACTGTCCTTCCCCAGGCAATCAGAGCTGACTGACAGATCTCCATAGAGTGAGAAGCTCTGATTTTTCACAGGCCAATGAATTTCAGTGCAAATCCCCAGACACTGCCACTTTGCCCTTCACACCTGAGAATGGCAAAAAGCACAGTAAAGGTGCCCTCCTTGCGGGTGCGATTCCTCTGCCAGCTCTGCTTGCTGCTTCGTATTCAGCCTCTCAGAATGGAAAACTGACAGGAAGGCAGAAGATCTCCTCCTGCCTGCTGATCTCTTTGGGCTCAGAGGTCGTGAGAGAGGAAAGCAGATTAAAGGGCCATAATGCGGTCAGCAATGGGAAGTTCTGACCCACAGCGCCCCGGTAATTGAGGTTATTAATCCACAGCAGGCAGCAATGGCTTTGCCTGAGATGTGAGCCAAGCTTAGAGGGCAACAGCTCCTCATCTTGCCAAGAGGCTCAGAGGGTGATCTCAGCAGACTGAGCCCATCGCCGGATGCCTTGGGACACCTTGGCTCCTGTGCCTTCAGCAGGTGGCTGATGAGATGAAACCAGTGCCAGAATGGGTGCATCTTCTAAGCTCAATCAGGATGTGCTCTTGGGTTGGGTCATCCTCAACGCACTGCAGGAAATGTGAACAACTGGCAGGCCCCTCTCCTCATTCAGGAGTGCAACCAATCCATCCATCTCCCAGAGGAAGGCTGAGAGGCTTAAGAAAGGAGATTTTCTGAGGGCAAATGTGGGAGATGTTCAAGAGTGCAGCTGAGACTGGGCACTACAACCCCAGTCTGCCCCACTTCCAGGGGCACTTAGAGCTTGTTACTGTCATCCAGATCTGAAGCATTTTATTCAGGCATGGTGACATAACACATGTGCCATAGCCTCATCTAGACAAGCAAGCACTTCCCTGCCTAGCTCCCTGCCTTGGGATCAACAGCACAAGCAATGCTTTCTGCTTCAATTCACAGCAGCTCATATCACAGCAATGTCACTACCAGGGCACTACAATTCAGACCTTCACTCATTAGTTGACCACTGAAGAGCACACAAAGACACTCTGGAAGCACATTGCACTGGCAGGGTCACTCCTCTGCAGCAAGCAGCTGCCACCAACACAGCACCAATGCAGCAACGGGGACCTTATCAGACCCACATGCGGTCTGATGTTGTATTTGGGAAAAGCTCTTCTCTGAAAATGTCTCTCTCCTGCAGCACTGGCATCAAAGAAAAGATCCTCAGACTTTCTCAGGAAACACTTACTTTTGCTTTGGACAGATACTCCAAAGAGATCCAATAATCAGCACGCTTTCCTTAAAATGACATCTCCTAAAGTCTTTCAACTTTGTTGAAGTATTTTGTTTGACAATATGATGAAAATAAAGTCTCAAGGAGAGGTGTTGACCTTATCAAAATGAAGCATTTCCATAAGTTTCTCATACTAAATGTGACAATTGCACAGTATCCGTGTATGCTGGCTGGCACTGGTGTGAGCAGGGAAGAATGTGGCTCCCATCCTCTTAGGACACAGATTCCATGCCACTGCATGTGACAGCTGCAGCCCAGGCAATGCCCCCGTGTGATCACTTGGGGTTCTTTCCTGCATTTGACTTGGGTCTTTTAAGGTTTACATTGTTAGTCTCTCTCTGCAGCCGTAAGAACCAGAAAATAACTAAATATGTCAGGTTGCGATTCTTACACAACAGCTTGGGGACTTAAGAAAGGCCCCAAATCCTCTAAAAGTTAGCAACACCAGTTTGCAATATTCACACCAGTGACAGGTAACATCGTCAGCTGCCAGGGATGGGAATCTCTGCTGACTTGCGACATGCTCAGTAATGGCCTTGCTCTGCTTCTAATGCACATAGGGCAGAGCCAGCCCAGACAAAGGATTACACTGATTATCAGCACTTGGGAAGTCCTGCTCCCTAATGGGAAGGTAAGAACCCCTTCTTTCCATGGCGGCTGGAGATACAGGAAAGGTCATGTCAGAGGATTTCCTGATAACGTCTGAGATCAGGGGCCAGATTCAGACCAGGCACAGACTGATACTGCTCCATTAGGTCTGAATTTAGCCCCTATGTTTCAAAGCACTTAATTATTTTTGTCATTTTCAAGATTCAATTTTGGAAGGATAAAGCTGAGCTGCTGTCTTGTCCATGCATGCTGGTCTGCCTGTGAGTCACCAAAACACACTTTGCCTAATTCCCACCTTAGCCTGTGAATGGCATGTGGCCAGTGCACCCTCTCTGCCCACTTGAGGAAAGTCAGCACAGCTCATTACCTGCTGAGGTTATTGGCAGAGCAGCTGCACCAGCTCTACTGCAGGACATGTTCGGCCTCCAGCCAGCCCTGCATTAGCCTTGTGCCTATCTGCATTAGGACATCCACAGACACCGTTCATACAAGTGCCACAGAATGGCAACTGATGAATTTTAGGAAGCCTGTCCAGTGATTTGCAACCCTGAGACAAGAAAGCACCTGTAGAATAGAAAATGACAAGTGTAGAGACCTCAATCATCCCAAATCCTCAGTGCTGCTCACTTCTTGCTGTTAGCAAGGGTCACCGCAGCCATTGCTCCCCATGCCAAAAAGACTGCATCCTACAAATTCAGTAGCATAAATTGGAAGAAACATTCAGCATAAGGAGCCACAAGGCCTCCCTTTGCTCCACCTGATTATGTGGAAGTCCACATCCGAGTCCCAGCATCCAGAGGCTTGTCTCTTTCCTCAACATTTTGGTTCCTTTTCTGCTATCCTGAGTCCCATAGAAGATCTCCACCTCTCAACCATCTCCTTACCCAGCTGCTATGCACAGCTTTAGCAGGATGACTCAGGCTTAGGAAATGCCAGCTCAATTCCTCCCTGGCTGTATGCAAACACTTATCTTCAGAAGGTCCTTGTGGATCTGAACTGGGGCTGCTGGGCCAGGGAGGGGAAAGCAGTGGTTGCTTTGCAAGGAAAACAGGCCCAGAGCCTGCCCAAGCCACAGCTCCTGCTGCTTTCCCTCTGGCTCAGCTCACCCTGATTAAGTCTTGCTGGAACAGCTCGCTGTAAAAGACAGGATTTGTTCTTTGTTTTCCAGGATGTCAGAGCCAGGAGCTCCCGAGCAGAGCCAGGCACACTGCTAGGCAGCACACTGCATTTGCTTGAGGCTATGAGGAATTGAAAGGTCAGCTCCCAGGGGGGATCTTTCCTTTCCCCTGCTGAGTTACAGCACGTGGCACTATCACATCATCTGGTTTTATTCTCCTGTGCTCAGCGTCAGGCCGTAATGAAACCATAAGCAACCCAGCATCACTCAGCAGTGAATGAGAGTGCTCTGGTTCTGCTCTGCAAAGTTGGATTGCACTGCATGCAGAGCTGCAGGGAAGAGATCGATAGCAAGAGACCAGGCTCTTCATTTGTATTTGCTTCACTTCTGCAGCAAGCAAGAGCAAAGCACAGCAGAGGAGAGCTTTGGTCCTCTCCCTGCTCCCTGAATCACCTTCCTGGTGAAAGAAAGAGCTGTCAGAGAAGACCACCAATATCCAAGATGGTTTATGCGAACAGCTGGTTTTGTAGAGGAAAGCAAAAGCAGAAGGATCGTTCTCAAGAAGCCTTTTGTCAGATTGCCCAGGATGTCTTTTGGAAAAGTTCCTGAAAGGGGTTCTCAAGCCTCTAAGCAGCTGCACTTTGCCTGGCAGAGCATCCCCAGGCTGGGGCAGAAGGGCACCGGAGCTACACCTCTGCTCTCTTATCTGGGCCCAAAGAAGTGGGGACACAGCTCAGCAAGTATAGAGAGGATGCCAGCCCCCTGGTCTCCAGGTAAAATGTGGCCTTTGATGACAGGCAAAGCGGATGCCAGCTTTACTTGCACACCATCATGGATGTGCCTGGTAATGGGCCTACATTAAGACAGAGTAAATTAATAATCAAGAGCAATCTCTGAGCTGACGTCTGCTCCAGCCTGTGGGATGGTCTCTGAGCAGCAAAAACTAGAACAGAGCAATTCCTGGGGAACAAGTCATAGGGAAAAGCCTGCACTGGTCTGCCAGGGGTGGAGGCAGCTGTGCCTGGGTAATCTCTCAGCTTAAAGTTTCTCCCTTCCCACCTCCGCTGCTTACTTCCCCACTTAGGTCCTTGCCTTGTGGGAACTGTTGGCTCATGCCTGTTGTACCCTATGATCTCTTCCTTAGTGCCACTCTCACCGAGGGATGCAGGATTCCTGCTGAGGCCAGTGAGCATTTCTCCCTGGGGTGCACACACCAGCTGCGATCAATGGAGTTGGGCACATGCTGGCTTGCCCAGGATGAACAATACTGTGTATAACACTACAGGGAATATTTTCCCATAGCTTAATAATTGCACTGAGATGGGCTCTTTGTTGCTGGCAGCAGTAGGGGTCACTGTAGTGTGTGATAAGTGGGAGGAAAAAGAAAACCTAAAAATAAAAAACTAAGGGAAAAAAGCCAACGAGCTGAAGCACCTTGTGACAACTCGCCCCAGAAGCCCTGTCAGTGTGCCAGGACTGCACTACTTGGGAGCTTGGAGGGAGGAAAAAACTGTCCACCGTCTAATGCTCAAGAGCTCTTTAACCCACTCCATCTACAGCTGCTTTCTGTTTCTGGCTGCTTTTAACCTAGTTTTCAACTTCCAGAACTCTTATTTCTGGCTGCAGCTTTCATTAGCAGAGACATGTTCCCCGTTCAGCTCCTTCCAGAGATATAGGCTACATCCCCAAAGTGCCTTTGGGAAAGTCATCTGAGGGTGCAGTGCCCTGGAAAACAGGGAGGAGTGTAGCTTCAGGAGTGCATTTTTCCCCTCAGTCCTCAGGAACTAAACCCCACTGGTGAGTCTTTTAGATGAGATTGTTCTTTCCTAACCATTGTCTATTTTCTCTTCAAGCCTGATGGAAGAGTCTGTTGAGCAGAGACACCTCTTTTCCTTTCCTTCATCTTTTTCCTTCTCCTTTTGGCAATGGAAAGTGATGCAATGCTACTTTCTCTGGTTTTTCAGATCTCCATTTCTGATACAAGCAGCTGGGGAAGAGGTTTCCTTACACAAAAAGGGTCTCCATTGTAAGTGCATGGAAATGCAACAACTTCCGGGAACCTCAGTGGTCACTGACCCTCAGCCCAGCTGCAGGAAAACTCAGAAAAAAAAATCCAAGAAATAAGTTTTCCCGAGTGGGAAGGATCTAAACTGTTTCCAGTCCCAAAGCTTTGTAACCACATATGCGGAGCATTGCACTCAGTTTAGGTCTGTTAGGAGACTTCATCAGTTCCCACATTCAGCCAATTGCACAGCCTGCAATGTTGAACCAGAGTAAGCCCAGCCAGTCCAAAACACAGCCCAAATAAATTTGCGTCTGCCTGCAAAAAATAGTGTAAGATATACCTATGAACACTGGCACCAGCTCAGAAGATGTCTTTGGTTTAAGGAAAGCAGCAACTCCAGAAGACAGACTGGGGATGTTGGACATTGGCAGCAGAGCTGTTCCCACATGAGCTAAGCACAGTTAACAAATCTTAACGGTACACACTGCAGAGATACTAAGGATGGCATTTCTGTCTCCCTCTTCCCAAGCAGAAGTATTACAGTAGGACTGTTACAGGCAGCTCCACAAGCCTCATGCGAGCAACCCAAAGACCATAAAAGGAATCACGTTACAAGTGGCCTTGAAACTCAGGGCTTTTGGTACCATGGCTCGGACATCCTCCCAAGAAAAAGCACTTTGAAACCCAAAAGCACATCCCATCTGTCCACACTGACTGCTTTTCTGTCATCTCCTGTGGGCTTTGCTATGGCTTTAGAAACAGCAGGTTTGGCCTGATGAAGATCAAACCGCCAGAAGTTGGGTCGTTGGCTGTCACAGCCTATTCAGTGACTGCAGCAACCAAAGCTCCTGCATCCCTTTCCTCTGCTGGAATCACAAAAAACTGTTTTTCCTTTAAGGTGGCCTTCCAGTTGTGTTTACTGCCCCATCGGGCTTACGGTCCAACCCCCTTTTCAGGGGTTCTGTAGGCTGATCCTGACAGCAGCACAACAGACACTGGCTGCTCTCCACTCCAGACCTCTGCCAGGTTGTGAGATGGATGGAGCTGATTTAAAATGTGCCATGACTTGCAGCAGTGTAAGAAGCTACCGACAATCATTCTGCTGAATGTAACAGCCTGCATCCCAAAGGACCTCAGCGCAGCCAACTCACAAAGAAAAAAAGAAAAACAGCACTCAAAACAACAAATGCTCTTGTATTTCACGTCATCCCTTGTCAGACCCAATCTCTGCAATACTCCTGCAACTGGATCTCATTTGAAAACACTTATAAATCGTCTCTGTTTGTATGGGAACTATAGAAACACCCAATGCAAGCACCCATTAGAGAGAGGTTCATGCTCTCCAGCAATGCCTTCACACTGCTTTTTTTGTGCTGTCACATGCCAGCCTCACAGCCCAGAACCTTTCAGCTGAACAGCTCTTTGCTTCTTACAACCAAGGTGCCTCTCTGAGCTCTACCTTGGTTGACAACTCAATCAAGCCCATGAGTCCCTACTTCACTGGACATCATTTTCGCAACACGTCTTTTCAAACCCACACAGTAACAGAAAGCCCAAGACCAGGAGCCAAAAGCATGGAATTATTAAACAGCAAAGGTAATAAAGCACTGGAACAATTTAACGAGGTGAATCTTTCATCACTGGAAAATTTAAAACCAAGAAGGGATGTTTTCCACATTCAATTCTGCACTTCAAGCAGGAGTCAATTGAGGGCAGTCCTGTGAGTTGCTCTTGCAGGAGGTCAGACTGAGAAGATCACAGGAGCTTCTCTGAACCCATAACCCAGGAATTAATGCCTGGGAAGAGTTTCTTGTAAAAATCTGTCAAACCACTGCCCTTTAAATCCCTACCTATGACTCCTCTGCCATGAAGCTACAACACAGAGAGTATGGAAGATGGAAAAGGGGAAAAAAAATACAAAACAACAAAGCCAGAAGTTACTGAATAATGAATATCGAGGCACAGTGTCAGGAAGATGAAGGTATGAGCACTACCCTCCACCAGGCTGAATAGGAACTATTCTGGGCTCCTGAAGATCATGGGAGTTTTGCTATTATTGACTTCACTGGTACTCAGTTTGTGTCCTCTGCAGCTGAGCAGAGGACACAGCTTTGTATTCTGCAGGGCTACGAAGCCAGTATTGCTCCCAAACACAGAGTAGTCCCATGGTGTATCCACCCTAGGTACAAAGCTCTTATCCATTCATTTTAACCCCCAGCCAAGCTGTCTTCGCAGTTCCAATGCCAGAGTAAAGGAATCTGGATATAAACAGAAGGAAAAAGAAAAACCAAACAAAGCTGCCTTGTCATTATTATTGTGTTGCTGCTTTGGAATCAGCAAAAATAAAAATCTCCATGGTCAGATCTGGGTTTCTCAATGCATCTCATATAGAAAGCTGGCAGGGGATTGTACAAGGATAAAAAAAAAAACCTACCACACAAGTCCTCAGAAAGCCACCAGAGGGTAGCAAAACATTTTAGAGAGCAGCTATCAGGAGCCCAGACAGAGCAGCCAGATCTGCGCTTCCAGATCTCCTTACCTTCTGGTTGCCAGCTCAGTTATTTGGGGAAGTCACAATTTTATTCACCCCTATCCATTTCTTGTTCAAAGATGCTGCCTTGATTGCTTAGTAGAAGAGAAGGGAAAGGGAAACTTATATTTCATGTTATTCTTGCCCTGTCCCTTAGGAAGATATTTGCTTCTCCCTAATTTCCCTCAACGTCTCTCTGCATCACCCACCCCCAGGCCAACTCTCCCCTGCAGCAGTGGGCAGCATGTGATGCTTTGAGGTTTTGACTTTCTCAAAGCTGTGAAAAGTACAGGAGAGGGAGAAACAGGCTGCTTTTGTAAAGCTTTCCCCACCTCTCCAAAAGCCTCCGTCTTCCACCTTCCAAATTCCCATCCTAGTTGCACGCAAAACCCCTCAGCATCACAAGTGCCCCATGGGGCCAAAAAGCCAACCCCGTCCTCAATGCTCTCATATCTTTTCTGCTGAATGTAGGAAGACTTGCAGGAGCCTGTTTTTAAAAAATATTATTATTATTATTTTTTAAGGTCTCCCATATGTGAAATTATCAGCAGGATTATTCAAGTCAGAATGCAAGCAACCCTGTTACCCCATTTGGAGAAGTTTGTATGGAGCAAAGAGACCAGCCTGGAGCTCAGCAAAAAAAAATGAGTCTGGCTTTTAAATAGCTAACTTTTCCATGCACAGTCTGCAGGAACCAAAAATAGCTCCTGAATATTTCAGCAAATCATTCCCAATAATTAAAATTGTGATGTGTTTGCTGTCAATCCCAAATGCGTTGAGAGCCATCAGATATATTATTCACTACAAATTATTCATCCAGCTGCATTTGCAGAGTTGAAAATTTCCGTTCACTTAGACCTAAGTTCAAAGAATACATCAAGCCTCTACTTTCACTGCTAACAAAAAACCAGACAAATTAACCTTCCCTTGTCCATCCTGCTTATTAAATACAGGTATTAAATACAGGTATAACACTGTAGCGCAGCTAACACACTGCATCAATTGTCAGGTTCTATCTGTTTGGTGCAGCTGCTTTCAGTGCATTTATGGAGATAGAAGATGGAATTAGATATATTTTTATGCAAGCTATACTCCAAACTGGAGCATCAGACTTGCTCTGCCCAGGTGCTGTGCCACATCTGAGGATCAGTCCTTTGCCACAAGGTCAGAAAGCAGTGGAAGCAGAGGAAAGGCTACCTCAGAGCTCCAGTGTTAGCCTCAAAAAACTACCTTGTAGAAAACTTGACTGTCAGCCTTGCCCCATCAGTAGTTGAAATGGGGCATTTACTCACAAGCTCCTTGAAGCAGGCACTATATTCAAGCTAAGACCTCTGAAGCACCATCTTCTTATAATGCATCACCTTGCATCATCCAAATCCAGTCCAGCAGCTCACTCCACATTTTTAGTTCATGCAGAAGATGCAATGGAGAAGCAGAACACACATTCAGCACAAGAACACACTCTGGACAAGATCTATTTAAATGTCTTTGTAAAGAAAGTATTCAATATTTAAAAGTGTCTTCATTTTCCTGTACCCGAGATTAGGACACCTCAAGAGGACAAGATATTTTGGAAGCATGAAACATCCCTGCTAGAGCAGTCAGAACACAGACATCTCGGTTTGAGATTTCCCACTGTTCCCCCAGCATGTCTGGATGTTTAATATAAATGTTATCACTCAGTCAAGCTCTCCCTGATCTCACCTGACACTCCAGAACAGAAGACTGTGAGCTAGAGCAGACCCCTCCTCAAACTGTTATGCACACTTTCAAATATAGAACCTCTCCTTTTCATCATTTTGGCCCCAGTAGTCTTTGTGAGATTTACAACATAAAAGAAAGCTGCTGCCAATGGCCAGACCAGAACAAATATTTGGCAAAACAAGCCATAAAACATGCGTTGTTGTTAAATACAATGGGAGGACTGCATTTCATTACTATTGCATGACACCACTTTCTTTATCTCACTAATTGCTCCTTGCATTGGAATGTCATGACCTGTTTAACTTTTGCTACACCAAATTAAGTACACCTTCACAAGACAACTCTCTCCCTTCTCCAACTTGCAAAAAGCACAAAGAAAAATCTTCCTTTTCTGAAAAACTGGCAAAAAAGTATGATGGGCAGCACTCAGAGTCCTCACCTGGCTACTGTCTTGCCACTGTACTAGCCATGCCCATATGGGGTTAAACCCATGTCTAAATCCTCTACTTTCAAACCCACCAGGAGTTCTGTTAAAGTTATTGCGTGAATGCAGACAGCAGCTCTATTCAACTTTTGTGAAGAATCTCCCAACTTATAAGACTTTAGAGTGGGGAGTTCAAGATGGATACTCCTTTCTTGGAAGCATTCAAGGCCACGCTGGATGGGGCTTTGAGCAAACTGGTCTAGAGGAAGGTATCCCTGCCTACTGTGGGGGGTGGATCTAGATGATCTTAAAGGTCTCTTCCCACCCAAACCATTCTATGATTCTATGATAAAGTGAATGCAACTACTACTTTGCGTCTTCAGTAAGTATGATACAGACCTCTGCTTGGTGAGGGGGAGAAGGACAGAGCTTAGCTAAGCAAAGCACTAGGCTGCACATGTATACTCAGCCTCTTACCTCTCCTGTTTGCAGTCTGGGTCTGTATCCACACAGCTCAGTTCTACTGGACTTGGGGAACCATAGGTAGGCAAACACGTCTGCAACACAAGCAGCACATCACCCATTTCTCTGGTTGGTCACAGAGTGGCTGGGGAGAATGCCACTTCCTATCTAAGTGGATAACTATTGGAGATGATGTAATGTGAAAATCTAGAGGGACACTAATATTCCCTTTGGGAAAAGACGCTGATGCTATGAGAAAACAGCACATCAAATTCACAGGTCCCTGCTGAGCACTTCTCCTCAGCAATGGGTTGCGCTGCCATTCCTGAATATCACCCTGGTGGAGAGAAGGACTTCTTGGGAGGAGGAATCAGCTTGGAGCAGTAAAAGCCACCTTATTCAGAAATACACCCACAGACATGTCAAAGGCCAGGACGATATTGGCACATTGGGCCATAATCAAAACTTCTGAGTAGCTACAGTTCTTTATTGCTTTCACTTGTTACATAAAAGACTGTCAACTTAAGCGATGATCTTCCCCAAACTAGCATGTCTGCACAAACTGAGAATCAAAACACTGATGGAAAAGAGCCTGATGGATGATTAGCTCAGGGAAGAAGAAATCCTGTCAGGAGGTCCAGAGCCTATCTCCAACCTTGCTGCTTCTGACTTCTGCAGAATACTGTGGAAAGCCCAGACCTCAGCAGATGTTTGGACATTAATAAGTTCTTCCTGACCAGCAGATGCCCTCCCTTAGCCAAACACTCCCTTTCTATAGAGGATCAAGAGAGTGCTGTTACAAACCGACTGGCAATTTAAGCTCAAGCTTTGACATACTGGCTTTCCAGAGGCGCTGAAAGATATCCCTTACTTGGGATATGTATGACACCCTAATAAAAACAGTTAACTGGCTTCTCACTCGTGGAACCATCCACTGAGAGCCTTTTTTCAGTTCTGCAGCCAAAGTGGTGATTCAACAGCAGGTGAATATAGACAGGGAAATGTGAGGAAAGATAATCAAACCAGCACAAGAGTTAAAGCCAAGTTTACATAGACAGAAGAAGCACAGAAGTGCTGTGGGAAGACAATTGCATTCATTTTCAGATTTGAATAAGTGAGAACTATACAAAACCTGGACCTAAGGCTAATAAAAGCAAAAGCTTACTAACAGTGGTTAGATCACACATGTTCACGTGGAGCCTGCCTAGGTGGCTCAGACTGCAACACTTTTAAACAAAGAGTATATAAAAAAGAGGGGTTTAGGAGAAGCCTTTGTCTACAGAAAGTGACTGCTATTAAAGCATACAATAGCCTGAACTTCATATTGCTTCTGCCCCATTCAGCTGTTAGACCCTAACCTGGAAAAAGTGATGCAGAAGTAAAACCTGAAATGGAAAAGTTCTTCTCCACTGTAAGCTCTCTGTAAAATACAAGTGCTCTCCTGTAAAACTGAGATCTCACTATAACACAAATCATCCAGGGAAGGAGATGACAACAACAAAAATGCAGCAAGATAAGAGCTTTTGATCTTTGCCCCTTTGCATCCCTGTACTAACAAAAATTCTCTAAGTAAAACTCTTACCACCAGCTGTGAACATCCTCACTTGTGAGGCTAATATTTCAGCCCAGTTCTACATTCAGCTTAGATTCATACACATCACTGCAGACTCGGTTCAACAAAGACCACAAAACAGTGGTTCACTCTCAGTTATACTTAAAGGAAAAAAACTGATGTGGCTTCAGTGTGTTTTCAGTTCACCTGAAATTCGGCCCCAGAGTCACCAGGTAAATCAGGACTTTCCTCTCATCCCCTGATCAGAGCTGCAGTGCAGTGATCAGCTGGGAGCTGGGGAGCTGAGGCTGGGCAGGAGCCCTCCACTCCTAAGGTGATTTTCATTTCTGGTATTCATGCACTGCTTTTGGGACTACTTAACATAACCTTGTGAATGCTTCCAAGGATTGGATAATGCCATGCATTCCCACCTGGTTTGGTCCCTCTGGTTTCTGTATAATTAGTGTAGATGTGGGCCCCTGCACTCCCCCAAAACGTGCTCTCATCTAACCAGAGCTTGTGGATTTCTGCTTATTTCATCCAGCTGCCCAGCTGTTTCCCCACAGAAGGACAGAAAGGGAGCCCTGCCTGCATTCATTTGCACAGCTCCAGTGAGCCCCATGTTGTCTGCCCACACTGCTGCAGATATCTGAGGCTTCTTGGGGAGGCCGAAATAGCACTGGGCACTGGGGCTCTGAAGCTGAACTTCACCCAAAAAGCCTTTCCAGACAATCTTGTTTTCACCTTAATTCAGATGTCGCAACTTCGAGCAGAATTGTCAGCAAATGCTTCTGCTCCTGCTAAAAGCCCTGCGTCAAGATGAACAGTAGATTGGTACATCTGTTCCTAGCCCAACCTCAGGCATCTCTAAGAGCCTTTCCAACTGCCCTAAGCACCTCAGAAATGTGTCACCCTTTCTCTGCCCCTTCTCTCCCAACGTATTCCCTGAAATGAATCAGGGATGTGCCAGATGAGATGATGCAGAATAACTGCTACCAAGCACTTCTCAGGATGCAGTATTTACCCTAAAACCCTGCAGGTCTCTCATTTGTTCTGTATGCACAATGCTGACGGGGACACTGCAATGCCTGACACACCGTTTCTCAGACAGAATTTCTATAACCACTAATATTCCCACATTCCCAACATGGCCTGGCTGGTATCCACACGGAAATGAATACAGCCCCCATCTCAGGGCTGGAGTTGCAAGATGTGACAGTGCTACACGCACCTAGGAAGAAGGATGGGTGTTCAGCCTGCATTCTGCCATATGTGCACGCAAGTGCAGGCTTAATGTTTCTTCCCAAGCAAAACTTTATTTGTGATCATGACATTTTCCAGAAAAGAATGCCATTGCCACTACTTTTTTGTTGTTCCAGTTTTTAAAAAGTGGAGTTGTTTTGCTGAGTAGGAAAAAAGTTCACATTTCCCACTAAGAAAAACGTGTGGGAAAATAGAATTTGCAGAGCATGTGGCATAACAGGAAAGGATTGTCAGATTACCTGGAGAACTGCTACTTGCCTTCACTAAAGCTCTATTTTGGTTCAAAGCCCTACTTGCAAACTCTCGGTGAGGGAGCAGATAATACCAACTTTCTTACAGTATTTTAGATTAGTTGCTGCATAAGAAGTAGAGTAGCATCAAAATAGGATCTCTATAAGCTTCTGATTCATGTATTTGCCATTTAGGGTTAGTAGGTATATACGTGCTTTAATGAAGATATAGAACATCATCAAAAAAATCATCCAATTGACAGTTCTATCTGTGGATTAAGCTGAGTGTGCAGTGGCTCTGTGAGCGTGCTTTCAATGCAGCCCTCATTGCATTCTGAACACAATGCAGTGGAGAAGCCACAGGCTGCGATGGGCCACACCAAAAATGTTCTCCCAAAGCATTAAAACCCTTTTGCCATAAATTGATTGGTGCCCCTAGAACATTCTGCTTAGATGCAATTAAAGTTCAGTTTCTTCTTTTTCTAGCTGATTTTAACATAACTTTGCAACTAGCAAAAACTATGATAGGATGTTCAGTAAATTAAGATTTTAAAGAGGAAGCTAGGTAGGAAAAGATCTGCATCTAAAATTTGCTGATAAAACACACTGGCTGCATCATACAGACAGCTCAGCACAGTCTCAAACCATCCAGCATCCCCCAACGTTGGCAGCAAAAGGCTCTGTATCACTGAAAACCCAAGTTACAGAGCTTCATGCAGGAACACTGAGCTAGATGTGACATACCACACGATGGGCAGAGCAACACCCCAGAGTGCCCATAGAATAGCAGCTCCTGGTTTCAGCTTGTTCACAGGGCAGTCAATCCCAGACCCCAAACCCACATGAATAAGTCATTCCAAAAGCTTGCTTTTGCTTCTAGGGGCAAAAAGTTCAAGGGTGCATTTAAGAAACAAAAACTACTCATTTTCAATGCATCATCCTCGTGAATAGACCCAACAAGGTTTCAATGAGAAACCACAACCTTTTATTCACATCCATCTACCAACCTATAAATGCACAGAGAATAACCACAGAAATGTGGAGCTTGCCACCTTTGAAACCTTCTTGAGTACTCCCTTATATCCATACACCACCTTTGGTCTTCAAAACAAAGTATGTTATTTGGCCTGAGAGGGGATACCAATCTCAGGAGTATGAATTCAAAGGTATTAGGAAAGCTGGCAGAGCATGACAGCCATGCAGATTTTCTTTCTACTTCTCAGTGGAGACAGAATGAATTAATTTGTCCTAGTGTAGAACCAGAATACCAAAACACCATACCTAGAAATGCCATTCATGCTGCATGCAGAAATAACACTACGGAAAGAAATGGCAATGATTTTATGGTCCCAGCTCAAACTTTTGTTCCTCTATCAGACATAAGCTTTGAAATGAGATCCCAATCCAACCATGAGCCAACCTTGGCATTACACTGGTGCTGACACTACCATATGGTTAGAAGGTTTTCTCTCACCCTCCACTGAATACCACCTCACATCCTGTAAGCAATGCCTTACAGCCATTATCAGCATCAACAGCAAAAGGCATCTGCTTTCAGCAACAGAACTGAAATGGGTACAGTGAGGTGTAAGGATGGCTGCAGGCTGCCTGTGCTTACAGCTGTTCCCACGGGCTCACTGATGGGAGGGCACCACCACATTATAAAGGAGCTACTTGTGTAACTACTGGCAATGAGGCGTGGGGCAGAGAAGCATTACTGAGCTGTAGGAGAAGCAGGGAAAGTGAAAAGAGAATTTGGGATCTGCCCTTAAAGGCACTCCCAGAGATACTTTGGACTCTCAGCAGCAGCAGAAAGTAAGGGTGGATTTACATAATGGAAAAAATAGGATTGGGGAAGGGGCATTGTGCAGGAACACCCCAGGTCCTACCCATGTGCAGACACTTTCCTGATCTGCTTCAGTCACTGTAAATCACTTCCAAGAGACAAAATGCTGCCACTGCACACTGAGGTGCTGCTTGAGAGTACACCATGTGTGCATGCTGCTATCTCTGGGGAAGGGAGCAACAAGGCAGGGGCAGTTTGAAGCACACACTGAGAAGCTGTTGCTGCGTGATGATCCTTCAGTGACTTAGGTAAAATAAATTCGATAGCTCAGATTTAATCTAGCATATCTGCCATTGTAGTGGGCACTGACAGGAATGGCAGGCACAAGAGAAAGGCCAAGTACCAGCAAAAAGAAGAGAAAGGCCTCATCCCAAGAGATGGCACAGGATATCGCCAGCTGTGATGGGACATCAGGTCTGGGGCTGTCAATCCACAGCTCTTCATAGTGATGACAGGCCTAGGCTGGAGAATGTGAGACTGTTCTTTGGGTTCAACAAAGTGTGAAGTTTCACAGACCTGTGAGAATCAGTCTGTTATAATAATAGAAAGGTCAAAGATAACATTTAGGCTCATTCTCCTCCCCTTAAAATTATAGGGGAAAAAAAGAATTTTAAAACATTCATCTACTTAAAGAAGTTCAGTAGTTTAAGATGAGGAAGTGTCTGGCATTTTTCATATCAAGTATTTCCAAAAGCAGACGGAACACTCCAAGGGAACACAAGAAGGTGAAATACTTATTTTTAGCAGTAAAGAAAAAAAAAAGAACAAAACCAAAAAGCCTCAACAAATAGCCGTATTCTATTTATCAGTGAAAGAAAAACTATTGCACCGGTGACTCTATCCCTTGTTGCAGAATCTCATTTTCACCTCTAGTTTCAAAAACTTGCAATTAAAGCTACAGTTAGAGGAGCATCTGCCATGATTTTCAAGTAAGGCAGAGAACTACAGACCAAGTTAGATAAAAAGCGATGGTCTTCTGAGTGGATGCCACAGGCTAAGCTAATTGAGCTACACATTACACAGATGAATGCCCAAGGTTAGATCCCGTATCAGTAGATAGTAGCATTCAAATGACAGTCTCAGAGTCTAGAAGACATGCGAATACAGCTCTGCAGTGATGCTCCTGTGCCTAAAACCACCAGGAACCGGACCTCCAGAGACCTGCACATCGAGTTACATCACTCACAAGGCAAACTTTGTAAACTTCATGAACCTTGCAGAATGATGGCTCTACCGCTGCAGTAACAAATTCTTCTTAAGTGTTTTTCTTTTTGTATTTGCAGAGATAGGTAGGAATCATAACTACTCGCCTATCCTAAATCTGGCAACACAATCATGTGCTTGGTCACATCTGCCCTTTTTGAAAGATCTTCATATTTTTGTATTATAAATTTACGCAATGAAGCGGTGGAAAGTTTCCATCTGAAGTTTCTATGAGGGCACTGCTTCCCATTCAGCTCCAGTAATTCAAATTGCTTGTAAAAGTTCTTATTTCTAAATGCCTGCAACTTTGATGGGGAGCAGGAGTTACACAACCACGTTGTTCTCTGGGAACATCCCTCTCAGATGGATTTTGAGAGGAAGAAGGAACACGGTGGTCAGAGGTTGCAAGATTTCTTTTCCTTGGGCACTGCCCATCTCCTAGCATCTGCCCACAGCTCGCTGGTGCATGACTATGGCATCAGCGGCAGGTAGAGGACTTAAGGGAGTGCAAGTTTTGAGGATAAACCTGGGTTGCCCAGAAATTTCTTTGCACTTCAACAGCACTAAGCAGAAGGAGGAGAAAGGAACAAAGAGGTAACAGCAACACCAACTCTGGTCCAAAGAAGGACAGAGCAATAAATGCCACCACTAATTGCTGCTCCCCTAGCAGGAGCTTGGGTAGCCCTTAGAAACATGGTGAGTGGTTTGAACGGCTTTATTGATATTTACTCTCCCTTCACCCTGGGTAATTTACACAAATAAGAGATCAAAAGAAAGGAGGAAAGGCACAAATAGTGGGAGGGAAGAAAAGGGTAATTAGTGCTGTCAGAAGGAAGATCAGGAAGGTCCTAGTGACAAGGAAAAGGCAAGAGGAAAGGAAGGGACTGACAGGCATTTAGTATTTCAAGCACAGAGAGGTTCTTGCAGCTAGAGATGCCAAAGCGAGACTTGCTTATTATTATGACTATGACAAAGCAGAAAAAAACAGAACACACATTGATTAAAGCAGCAGGCATCTCCCTTGGATGCCGAGACTCAGCAAGGGGCCATAGCTTCCCAAGGAGGCAAGCATTTAGATTTCAGCTATTCTGAGACATGGACCATATGTCAGGGCCATCTGGAGGCTGCTTTATTTGATGGATGTCAGAGGCCTCCAAAGACACGAGGGATGGGAGCTGAAATATTGGTAACTGATTGATGGTGAGGGCACTCAACTGAAGATGACCCCACTTCTTAAAAATTCACACCTGCTCTACAGAAGAAGCTCAGAAATAGTCATCCCAGCAGAGATGATGTCTTCTGTGGCTTTCAAAAAGCAGTGGCTTCCGATGAAGAGCACAGATATCATTTAACCGACACAGTGAACTCAGTGGTGTCTCAGCCAGCAGCCAACGGCTGACCCATGGCACCAACTGGAAGGTCCGGTTCAGCACCAGATCTGAACTATCAAGAGATGTGCTGTGTCAATGGATAAGGCCTATGGCAGAGAGTCCTTTGTGCCTTCAGAGAGCTTCCTGCTCTGCCAGCATCTCTTCAGAAGGCTTACCAGAAAGACAAGCTCTGCTGGGCCACCATACAAAAAAGCGGAAGAGAAGGCACCTCTGCAGAGACTCATGGCTGACAGCAGTGCAGCACCATCCGCTGAGACAACGTTTCCTTTCAGCCCTAGAAGATAGGATGCCTAGGTCCTGGCACTAATGGCCAGTTAGATGAGTGCAAGCCATTGTCCTTCTCTAAGCTACAGCAAATTCGTATTATCCAACTAAAAAAAAAACCAAAGTAAAGAGAAAAAATCTTGAAGTCAGGTAGTGTTTCTCTGCCTGAATGTTTTTTATCTAGCATACATCAGCAGTATCCAGGTAACAAAGAGCAGCAGAAGGGAACCCATTTGCCCAACCACAAGTAGGCCTTCTGCTGAGATCTGTGCAGGGAATCATGTTTCGTCTCACACCAACAGCGGGTGGAAGGAAGGACCAAGAGCCCTGGCTGTCTCTGTACAAGGAGAGTGTAAGCAAGAGAACAGAATAAACACATCTCTAAGAACAGCTTTCAGAAAACAGCTCAATAGACCACCTTGCACTTTGTCCCTGCCTGGTAAAACAACAGTAAACATCTTTTCTTCCCCAGCATTCAACAACATACAGTTTGAGAAGCCATCTAAATACAAATACTTATTGCTCTCAGCATACGGAGATCTCTGTGATTCATATCCAAGGACAGAGTGTAAAACATACTGCCGTTTCAAAGCTCTTCCTAACAGGCTCTCTCAGCTTGCTGCCCTATCTTACTAGTCCCAGGAATTACAGCGCATGGTGAGCTGAATTACAACCATGAGGGCTTGGTGATGTGATCCCATCCTGCTTTGTGCTCTGCTTCTCAGGGAAAGAGGAGCTTTGCAGAGCAAGTCAGCTGCAAGGCTGTCAGCATCCTCACTACCAAGCAGAGCCTTAGAGATGGCTCAGATGGAAGATGTCTGACACTCCAATTCCCCACTCTGGCTCCAGGCATTGGGAGCTCTCTGAAAAATTCCTATTTCTCTTGGCTGTTTCTGAGCAGTGGGGCCTCAGTCCTTTCCAAGGAAAGCTGTGTATCTAGTGACTGAGCTGTCACAATTAGCACCTGCTAAGAGTTGAGCTCTGCATTTGCAGTATCATACGGATATACTTCTGGAAACGATCAAGGGGCAGGAGGATTTGGGGATTTTGACACTTCTTTGTTGCCCACAGAGGACTTCAGCTACCTTGTGCAATGCCAGTCCGCCAGGACTACTGGGGTTGGGGGACTTGGTTAAACATAGGGTTCCATCCCAATGGGTAACTTCGTTAGCAAGCAGTGAAATGCTTTACTGTTACATGTCTGGAGCTCAAAGTAGAGCAGAATAAAGGCAAGGCAAGAGTCCTTTCAGCTTCATCCGCACTTGGGCTGCAGTTTGTGCTTTGTATTGTCATCGACTCAGGAAAGGACTGGGGTTTAGTGACAAGTCAAATGACAAGAAAGTACAAAGGAAGGGTTATAAATATGCATCAGAATCTCAGGCTGAAGATCAAGGGCAATTTTATGAGAAAATCTTTTTAGAATAGAAAAAAAGGCGGGGAGGTGTACGCGTAAAGCTTCGTAATCATAACAGCAAGCAAATGACCCTGTTCTTCCTCCCTCAACGGGAAGGATGAAGAACTTTTCTGTGCAAACTGTCACAAACTTTAGAAACTTAAAGTTTCCTTTGTCTTCCTCAAAATGCTCATTTCTGCAATGAAGGTTGTCTTTCAGCCTTCTTTCCAGCCTTTCGTACAGTCAAAACCCAGAGTCCATTGCACTTGCTGGAAAGTAGAGCAATACAACAGGTTTAGATGTAGCTGTATGCTTCTATCAGGTAAACACAGTCTCACACCGTGTGAAGAAATCAAGTATTCATCCATAAGAAAGTGATTGCTCTGGGGACCCTCAATGCTAGTGCTGGGGAAGCATTAACACGCTGAAACCTGAGCAACATAGATACTTCAAAATAGGGACTTCTATATCAGGTTCTGAAAATCTTCAAAGTAAAACACACAGAAAGAGTTTTTGTGGGATAATTTACTTGAACAGACTTTTGTATGGTCAGCAGATCCAATGATGATTTATTTCCCCTTGGCATTGGAAACAAGAGATCAGCACAAAAAGTATAAACTAATAGTAATACTTAGACCTCATCTAACAGAAGAGCAGAGGGAAAAAAAGAAAAAACACTTGCCAGGAATATTCCACACAGTGACACCAGTTACCAGGAAACAAATCACATATTCTTTGCAACATTAGCTTCATTTTTTGGAAGAGCCACTGAGACCACTGCAGTGCACAGGAGGGAACGCAGAGGGACAAGTGATGCTGCACTCATTTCCATGGTGCTGGAGCTGATAACTTTTCTAGCTCAGCACTGCGAACTGCAGTGAGTCACAGCCTGCTTCATCTTTCCACACAGTTGTCCCATTTCTGGGATAGCTAGCAGACTAGCAGAACTCCAGCTCCCGTGCTGGGAGGAGTGCATGTGTTGGTTTCCCTAATGAGGAAAATAACATACAGGGTAGAGACTCTGCAATATACTTGTTCACCACAATCACCTACTATCATCCAGGTGTATTGTTCACCTGGCTCAGTGACTTATGGCCAGATTTGGGTCCTGCATTTCCTACAAATTACCTCAGGCTTCCCAGTGCTCCAATGCCAGGTGAGACCACGCATGCAAACAGCGCCAGGAGGGTCGAAGCAGCTGTTGTCCTTAGAATTGAATCATTATCCCTTACTATCCATATAAGGGATCCACCCGCAGGCATACGTGGCTATTATCTGGACTCATATGTTAAAACAAATAGTATCCGTCACTTTGCAACATCCTTTCCTCCAGATACTCTACAAATAGTGCTAGAAGAGCCAATAATATCAGTAGGCGCAGGAAGAGTCCATTAAAGCTTGCTGCATACTAGTACAATTATCTCCATTAGTGGAGAGGTAAACTGAGACACGGAAGGACACATATTTTCCTCCAAGGTCAGACAGAATATCTACTGCAGAGCAGAAACAGAAATCAGTGCTGCTTATTTCCAGCCCGGGCTTTGACCATAATTACAAATGAGAGATGAAATTTGGCTCCCATTCTAGAGGTTGGGGAAGTTCAGGACCCAGAATCTATTCCTGGCTTTTGCTTTCTGCTTCAATGTGTGACTTTGGATAGGTCAAGTTTTGATGCTTGCTCATATGGAGTGACTGCCCATGCCCAGGCTTCCCATGTATGAAGAATGCTTATGCTTTCCATATATGAGGACAAGATGCGCTTATTACCAGGTTAGACAGTTTGTACACAAATATTACCTTTTTTTTTTAATAGTGTCATCTTCTGGTAACAACTCTCTCTGCCTGCTGCATCCCACTAGTGGGCTGTAATGACAATACCACACAGGGTTACACAAGAAAAGTTTGGCACCAGATGCACCAAATCTGGACTTTTTCTTGCAAGACAGAAGCTGTGTTTCCTAGCCAGCAAACAGGTCAGCTCCACCATTGAGTCAGACACCTGGGGGACAGCTCTGACTGCAGTCACCTCTCACACGTGTCCTTGGCAGCTAAATGGGCAATATGAACTGCTATGTTGCAGGAAGCTAACCTCATCCTTGCAGCAAGAATAAGGCACAATGGGAAGACACACCTTCTCTGGAAATGCTATTTTTCACAGCTGCTGAGCAAACTCCAGTTGAAATGTAAAAGCTTTGGAGTGTTAAACACTCTTCAAAGTCAGAGTTGGAAAATTGTTGGCCCTGACAAATTCAGCGGTAGTTTTGCCTTTGAACACCAGTGGAGACAGGACTTCAACAACAGTGAGCTGGGCTGTCCCTATTAAGCCTGCACAAAGCTGCACAGTGAATGAATAAATATAATTCATTTGAGTATTCTTTATAACACAGTCCAAGAGATAGACTTGGATCAATTTCCATGAAGATTGGAACAGAAAAACATTCAATCTTGATTTTAACATTTTTTAGTTATGGAGATTTCACCATAATCTTCAGTATCAGATGCACCTCTTCCATGGCTAATACCTTCATAGTTAAACTTCAATTTATTTCTGGTCAAAACACGCCCACCCTTCATTTCTAAACTCTGGATCTTGCTGTATATTAAGGAGCTGTTCCTTATCTAGATACAGACAGATCAAATCATTCTTTGATAAATGGAGTTTATCACATTCCTCTGGCCTCTCGTTCTAAGTCATATTTTCTGGTCATTCTTGTGCTATTCTGATTTCTTTTTTCCAGTATCCTTTTTTCAGTGACAAGTATCAGAAATAGCCTCAGGTATTTTACACAGGATCGCACCAACACCCATTTCAGAGAAAACACAACCCCCTTCCCACTTTGCCAAATTTCTGTGCGTGCCTTCCAACAGACAGCACTTGCCTATGTTCAGTTACCAGCCAGGAGCTCCTTGTGCCCAATCCTCCCTTTTATGGAAGCCACTGCAACTCTCTAGCACCCACAAGGGCAGCCACGATGGACAGGAACGGGGATCTGCTTCTAATTTACCAACTTGACGACTTTCAGAACAATCTGTCCTCATCATCTTTACCCTCTGAGGTCTCTAATCTTTGAGCACACAACAGCCACAAGCCAACTTCCAACAGTCCCCACTAAAAACCCACAGTCATGACATGCAGTCTGCTCTGGTCGCACCTGTAATTCTGAAGAACAAACTCCTAATTTCATAGATTAAGTTCTTACTTTTCAAGACTGCCATAATAATGATACTTAACATTCCTGAAGCAATTTACATTTTCAAAGAGCTGCAAAAATGTTAATTAACAGCATACTTACACTAGCTTTAGGAATCAGTCGCCTCGCAACTGCTGCTCCATTCACATCTACACTCCTTCCAAAAGGAAGCATCAGAAATCATTTAATTCCCATGTTACTGGTAATATTTTATTCTATTACTTGAGTTTAATTTAAGGTCCAGTAACAAAGTGGAACTAAGGATATTAATATTATCCTTAATGAATTCATGTAATTCTTTCTATTAAAAGAACAGAAAAACTTGTCAAGTGTCAGTCTTCACTGAATACACTGAACAGCTCTGTGCTTTCTGTGAAACTTGTGAGTGTAAAGAAACTTCACTTGTAACCTGGATTCCATCAGGTTGGATATTAGGAAAACTTTCTTGCCAGAAGGAGGGGTGAGGAACTAGCATTGGCTGCCCAGGGAGGTGGTCGAGTCACTGTCCCTAGAGGTGTTCAAGAACTGTGGAGATGTGGCAGAGGGCTATGGTTAGTGGGCACGCTGTGGATGGGTTGGGGTTGGACTTGATGATCTCAGCGGTCTCTTCCAACCTTAATGATTCTACGATTTACAAAACTCCCAATATTATGGTCTTGCACAATTCAGCTGTAACAACCTCTGAAACTCCCCTTAAGAATATCTTATTTTGGAAGAGGCTGGCACAAATCTGCAAAGGATCATCTATTTTTATATTTTACTGGATGACACGTTTTATTCCTGCTTTAGGGAACAAGCCAAAAGCTGGAGGTTGGAAGATGCCTTTCCTCCAGAAGCACTGATCAGCTGCTGCTTTGCAAGAGGTCCCTGTGAAGCACTGGCTGCTGGCTGCTGTCAGAGAAATAACAATGGGCAAAACCAACCATAAATCTCAGCTAGTGTGATCGCTTCCATTAGTTGGCACTTGTCAGCCTCATAGCTGGAACTGAATGTCATAAACCCTTCAAGGTTTTTGGATCCGAATGTTTCTGCATTCCTCAGCCTCTCTGGAGGTTGGCAGAGCTAAGCAGGCACTTTAAGAAGTGCTGGCAAAAAAGAAGCTGAAAATGAAATCACAAAAAACTGTCTCTGCCATAGATCTGGATACACAACATCCAGAAGAAATGTTGCCAGTAACTCTTGAAGCTGAATTTCATCCATCACTGAGAGCAATACACAACAGAAAGCAGCTTACGCAGTGCCCTGCTGAGCATCATCTGTTTAGTGTGTATGCTGTACTTTTAAAAAACGTGTGAAAAATGAAAAACTATTTAAGTCCAAACGCTGAATGTGCAGACTCCAGCCTTATGCCAGACAAGATGTTGATCTTTAAGCTTGTCAACCTGAAAGACTTTTATATTTAAAGAGGATGGCTCGCTTGTGAAGGAGCTGAAGTCCATCTGGAGCAGGCAGAGCGTGGGGTCAGCAGGATCGGCCGCCGAGCGGAGCCACGTGCAACAAGCCTAAAGCAGCTTGGCCCGTTTAAGCCTAGCAAAACTAAATGCAAGAGGGAATATGATCATCCCAAAGGTATTTATAGGACAACCTCAGCACTGGTGCCAGTGCAGACAAATATGGCCAAAAACACACATCACTTAGAAATCGGGAAGGTTTGATCGGCACAGAGAGGCTCTGAAATACTCTCCCAGCAGGAATAGTGCTTTTAAGAGGGCATTTGAAGTTCACTAAAGTGTTGTACTCATTGTGAGAAGTGGGAGCAATGAAAAGAAAGCCAACAGGCCAAGGTCTCTGTGCCTGCTCTGCTGGTATGATGGAAAGTTATTACATTGGCGGGGATTTTAGCAGCTCCGTCTCTCCAAGTATGCTTCAGCTTCCCACCTGTGGGTCAGCACCTACCTAAACATTTTTGGTTTTGAAATACAAATACCAAAGAGGTAAAGTCACATTGATGCTTTTCTTGAGATAATTACAGCTGCTCCTTGTTGGGGTTTCTTACAGACTTTATTCCTGCTAAATGCCCACTCATTTCAGCAAAGGTTTGACAGCAGAAAGAACAAACTAGGAGCTCACTAATTTGATTAACAGAAGGCTGGAGCCAAAACCTGCCAGCTTCCAGCAAGAGCCAGCACCAGGGCTAGTATGCACGCATGTAGGAGTAAACTTCACTTACGTAAAAGCTCAGCTGCCTTCAACCCTGTGCAGCCTAAAGAAGAAAAAAATCGCCTCTGCATCAGCCAGCAGCATTTGTAGGCTCAGGCAGCCAGCAGCAAACCACCACGGCTAAGGAGGTCCACTGCAGTAAGAGAAGCTGCACCAGCCTTTTGCTGCATGAATTAAGCAAAACCCAGCCACAGCACCGTCCCTGCCACAGAGCACTTCACCTCTACCTCAGGTCAGATGCAAAAGTACCACTTCAGTCCCCCAGGAACTCCCCAGGAGAGACACGATGCCAGCTGCATGGTGCGTGACAGACATCTGAGCACGCAGGCCGTCATATTTTCTACTTAAGTGCTTGTGAGATGAAGGATCTTCCGCTTGGAGACACGCTTTCACGCTACGTTTATTCTCTGCACTTCCTCACAAAACAATTCCTAACACCTGGATCTCAAATTCCTAAATATCCATTGCAATCAACGTTGCTGCATAGACCACACTGAGGGGGAACACTTGAAACAGACTGCTGCATCCTGATTTTCCCTAGGAGAAGCCAGGCTGGGACGCAGCTGGGTTAACTGGGGACAGAGCAAACAGAGAAGTTTATTTGATCACTGGCACAGCCTGTGGGACTTGTGTTGAGAAACTGAAGTACTGCTCATTAAGTCCACAAAGAAATTTCTCTGAAGAACACCAAGACAACGTTATCCATGTGCCTTGCTATTAGCATCTTGCTGATGCTTTTTCCTACAGTCTCTCCCATTTTCCTGGATGAGATGCAGTATAGATGGAGAACTGACTTATTTTCTGTGATGACCTAAGGAAAGCATGCCTGACCCCAGACAATCTGTCTTATTCATAAAATCATCTCATACCACGTATCAGAGCTATCATTTATTTATAAAGCATACTTAATCTGGCTTGTTTCCAAAATATGTTCCACTTAGCTCTTAAACATCTGTTTATTGGGAATCAATACACATAACTGCCCTGCTCATACCTACAGAAATCCTATTATCACACTCAGACTCGTGCATTTACATTGACGCCTTGCACCACAGCCCAAAGAGGGAAAGGATGCCATCATGGCCATGACAGAGCCTGTAGGGTAAGCAGCACCAGGACCCAGTTTCTACCACCTGAGGGATATGATACTAATTTCACCAGATCTAGGATGAACTCACAGCAGAGATGCCTGGGAGCTGGGCCATGCGCGGAAATGCTGTAGATGCAGATACTGTATTAGACCAGTGCTCAGCTGGATCAAAGTCCAGCAGGCCTAAATCCTGCTCACCACATTTTCCAGAATGTCCACAGCCACCTCAAACACCAGATCCTCGCTGTGGGACCTCAGCACACGGGAAGTCCCTTCTTTGTGCCATCCATTCTCAGATCACTTGTGGTCAAGGATGTCACCTCCAAAATTGCATGATTCCATTCCCTTTACAACTACTGCAAAGCTCCAGCACGTTGTGCTAGATTTAGGAGTCCGTAAGAATAGGCAGTAGTTTCGCGTGCTGCAAGATCAACAGCGCAACTGCACTGGGAAACGCAGACAACCAGCCATGAGAACAAGCTGAGCAATTTTCTCAGTTTATGAGGAAGGATGCTGCAGAACAAAGAGCTGCTATATCCCTCTAGATTTTGCCCAGGACTGGCAAAAAACAGCCCCTATGCTCAGCACAGCAGCAGCCTGTCTGCAGGATACAGAAAGGCATTGCAGTAACAGACCAGAAGTACAACAGCTGCTCACATAAATGTGTTCATTTGTCCTCAGCACTCCAAGATGCACAGCACTTTCAGCCCAAATGACTCCACAGTATGTGATAGAGTCACCCAAAACAGGAATAAACTGAGCAAACTGGCCAGGAATTATCCACCCCAATTGGGCTGTGGTCTCACCCACCAAAAACAGAGCCAAGGAGCCTGAACACCAAAGCCACCCAATCACCAAGGCCTAAGGCAGCAAATAACTGTCACATTTAACACATAGCAGCACCCAGCTTGGTCTCATGTTGGGTCAGCTGCAGACTTGTCTTGTATTTTTGTCCCTGTCCCTTCAAGAAACAAAAATTATTTAAAATGATTAATTGTCCTCAGTGGTAATTAATTATCTCCAAGCAGTGAAGCAAAATGACAGACTGATATTTCTATTGAATCCTCGGGGGAAAATCAAATCGTCTTGCTATGCTCTCTAAACCTGACATAAAGTTAAAAATAGGAAGTTTAATATGCAGTCTGTAGGACTTTTTCTGCCTGTAAGGCAATCCCAGGGGATGTCTCAGTTCAACTGCAAGCTCGCAAAGTCCCGCTGTCCTGGAGAAGGCACTGACATTTATTGCCTTCTCATGCAGCCCAGGCTCGATGGAACACCAGCAGGAGTCAAACAGCTTCGTCAAATAATACGATGGCTGGTAATTCTCAGCAATAACTTTAAAACACCTAAGTTGCTACTGAGGTCTGCTTAGAGTGATGTGCCAGAAGCAGCATCCTTGGATTGCTCTGGAGGCCAGTTCAGGTCTGCAAGATTTGTCACTGCCATCACAACTCTCGGCCTTAACCCCGGGAAGATCTGACCTGGCAGCACGTGTCATCTGGTCTAGTTAGTCCTCCCAGAGTAGAGGTCTGCAAGAAACATGGCACAAGGACATCCAGCCAGCAGTCCCTCTACCATCCAGAATTTTAGTTTTCTATTACTCACAGTACCCTAAATTCCCATAGTAACATCAGCATAGCAGTTCCCCAGGGTAGTAAGAAAAATGCTTTCTACACCTGTACTAATTTATACCTGTAGTCATTTCTGGTAAAAAAAAAAATTATATATATATATATATATATATATATATATATATATAAAAAACCAGTGCCTGTAGGAGGGCTCCCTAGCACAGGTGTGCACAGCTCTTCACCGCTGTCTCGGCCCTGGCAAGGGGCATGCTGCAAGCTACTTGACATGGATCTTCTCTGTGGCACCTGTGACAGCCCTGCTTTGTCAGGGAGCAATGAAATCTTGCCATTCATTTTGCTCCTGCTTTAGAGTTTGGATATGCTTGCTTGAGAAAAGGGGCTGGCTTTCAGCATCTCCACACGTGCCCTGCACACAGCCTGAGTACAGCAGCAAGTGCATGCTGTTATTAAGGCACTACAGGGTCTGCAGTGTTCACTTCCCCACCAGGGATGGACCCCAGCCCAGATGCAGTTCCCAGTGTGCAGGGCATCCAGAAGCACTCTGTCCTATATGCCATGCCCCAGAGTGAGTGGGAGCCCCTCCAATGCCACGGAGCTGCCCACAACCAGCCCCACGTCTGCCCAGGCAGCACTGTGTGGGCACACACACAGCCCCTCAACTGTTCTTACTATAGCAAAGTTTGTTGGCTTTAAGCAGATTAAGGAGTTTTGCCTGACGTGCAACGAAGTTTTTGCATCCATGGGTAAGAAATAAGCCTTTTATTAATCAAGAAGCACACAGCTCCGCAACCCCCTCCAGCTTTTGTTACCGTTGCCTTTCCAGGGGCATCACATCATGACTACCAAAACTCTTGCAAGCAACAACTACAAGTTTTTTGGGTATTTCAGTTATGGCTTAAGGCAGAAGACATGAGAGGAAAAAGAGCAATCTTGCCAAAGTGTTGTTTGTTGAACTTAAATAGCTCTGCTTATGGTACAAGCACCAGTACCTGAAGAAGCTGTGCCATAGTGCAAACAGCACCTTGCTCTTCTATCCTAATGATATGAGCTACGCAATGCTAACAGACACATGGGGACTCCTTTTGGTAGATGGGATTGTGGAACAGGCAGAGAAGGGATTCCTGTGATAGAAGGTGCAGCATCAGCCCAGAAGGCCCTCCCAGCCCGGATTTGAAATCCACAGAGCCAGCAGAGCTCCAAAGCACCTGCAGCTGGGTTGGAGGTGCCTTGCATCCCCTTTTGCGAGAGGATTTGCAGCTGGCACCAAACCTCGCAGCTCAAATCAGTGGCTAAAGCCCCAGCTGCAGGGCACTCATTGCAGGTCACTGCCCACACGACCGCTGGAGCTCAGCAAAATTAAATCTTTGACCCAGCCTGAAGCTGCCACTGTCCCTCATAAGCGCAGTGGCGGCACTGCATCATTTACTCCATATCTCCTGCAGTCGCTGCCAAATATGGCACTTTGGGGGCATTTATTTTAAGTGTCATTGTCTTCTGTGCATTAACATATGCTCCAGTCAAACCCTTTATTCATTCTTGCCAGATATGTTGAGGCTTGTAACAGCCAAAATTAGAGAGTGTTGGAAGCGCTACCCTAATTCACAACCAGGAGAAGGAGAATACGTTTGTATAGATTTGAATCACTTTTTTAAAGTCAAAACCCCCTTTCTGATAAACATAATCACCATGGTCTTTAGTTACAAATGACAGCACCCTCAGAGGAGTGAGCTACACAGCTGAGAGGGGGCACAGAGAGCCCTCTCCTGACGCTGCCCAGGAAGGTCATCCCACCTCTCCTCAAGTCTGCAAGGGAAGGCTTCATCACAGCAGCCTTTCTTACTGGGAGATCAACTTGCAGATCTTTGTATGCTATGAGTAGTTACAGAATCATAGAATCATTAATGTTGGAAAAGACCTCTAAGATCATCCAGCCCAACCCACCCCTACCATGCCTGCTAACCACGTCTCTCAGTGCCACTTCTCCATGGTTCTTGAGCATCTCCAGGGACGGTGACTCCACCATCTCCCTGGGCAGCCTGTGCCACTGCATCACCACTATTTTTGTAGCATCAAAACCCCAAGAGGACCTCAGTTTTTTTTATGAGCTGGGCTGTTGTTTCTAAAGGACACCCACCTTTTCCCAGAGCAGCCTTTTTTGCACTTTACCACACAAAGACTTTCATACAAAGACAGATTCTCAGGATCTAAGCAACTTGGCTCAGGCCAACTGGGGAAATTCTCTGGGGCCCTGGGACATTGCCCCAAGGGACAGGACCAACATCTCGCACAGTTACACCTGTGTGCGTGCAGAGAGCTTCATGAGCCACCACAGTTAGTGCCAACGTAGAAGAAGAAAATCTACCTAACAGCACATTAGAAAGTTAAATTCCATTATTAACGGAAAAATTTCCAGCAAGACAATTATGCAGCACCCTTACAGGAAGCTGCCAGAAGACAGAGCATTAGCAAGGTTGGCAATACGGTGTTTGTATATGGACCGGCTGAACTGCTGCCATCCTGTGCCTGCTGCTGTAACCTCCCCAGGCTGAAAATACAATTGCAAACATTTGCGTAACTAATTGCTGACCTACAGCAGCAAGGTAATAAAGGGCTATATAAAGACAAAAAAAAAAAAATAAGACATTTGGTTACAGAATTAAAACTCCCCACTCCTGGGGATGCAGAACAAATAAGCCAATTCGACACAGACGCGTTAGTGCTGAGAATGAAAAATTCCACTATGGAGGCTGCAGAACAATTTTAGGTTAATTAAGAAGTAGGAGAGGTGAAGCAGCTGTGCCAAGCACCTTGCCCTTGGGGCCATGCAGCAGTTCTCATCCCCAGCTCCCCACAACTCACGGGCTCCTGCAGTCAGCTCAGCAGTTAAAGCCATGAGCAAAACCAAAGCCTCCATCATCAGTGCTAGTGGCAAAGGCCTCTGTGTCTGGAAAAAAAGTCCTCTCCTTTTCATGTAGGGCAACAACATTTAGAGAAAACACAGACATGGAGTAATCATAGCAAAACTAGTCTTAGCATGAGCAAGGTGTGGTAAAAGCTGGCCCTGCAGTTGTTTGATTTTCACACTAATGAGCAAGTTAAAGTTCATTTCTATCATCTTTATCATTCACAGTGGCAGGCAGCTGAGGAAGCACTCGAGTTTTCCATGCATCAGCTTAGAGGCATGTTTGCAGCTTTTGTGGCTAAGCGTTCTGTCTCCTGCTGTTACTTGTGATCCAGCCTGGCTTCAGTCTGTTCCCTCCTCAACGTGAAAAGCCTAAATTTAAAGAGTTTGTCAAGCAGGCTCTGAACAAAATCGAAACAACCACAGTAAATTAACTGGCACACAGAGAAGCTCCTTAGATGTTTAAAAATAAGGAAAAGACTAAAAATCTCCCAGAGGATAAGATACACCCACATGGCCAAGTGGTCCTCAGCCTTGTGTCCTTTAAGGGTGCGCGAAGAGCTGCAGCTCTGCAGGTTTTCAGACTGACCTTAGCACAGGTGCAAAATAAAAGACAAGATGTGCATGGAGAACCCTGCCAGAAGACCATGCAGCCTGTTTCAGGGCATCCCTGCCGTCACCTGCACTTCAGCAAAGCAAAGTAGGCAAATGGCAGTGGGAAGGCAGCAGGGAGGTTCAGGTCTCTGCTTCTTTCAAGACGACCCCTGAAGTGCTGAGCTTCTGATGTTGGTGTACCAGCAAGCAAGGAAATCAGCCAAGAGCAAAATGCATTTTATCTTTCAGTCAGCTACTGGAGCGGGCTGGCATTCAACAGCACATGCTGCCAGTTTTTCTTCGAACACCAAATTGGTGCTCATCTCTCCAACACGGTCTGCAGAAAACCCACTGGATGCTGTAGCTTCTCAGTTCCAACTCCAAGCACAGCGATCAGCTCTGCATTATACACACGTGCACAAAAAGTTCTCTGCTCTGGACTGATTTTCACAAAGGAGCTGATAAGGGTGGGTTGCTCAAGTCAAGCTGGGACAGAGCAAGGGAAAGCTGGAGCCTGCCCCAGGCTCTGTGGCGGGTAGAACCCCCCATGAGAGGACAGTGCACGTGTCAGGGCAGTTCTAGCTACGTGCAGTGCTTGAAGTCCAGAGAGACGCAACACAAGTTCACTGCTTCAGAAAGAAAAATTTCACATCAAGAGATCTAAAATAGAAACGAGCCTTCCCATAAATAGTTGGGATGAGGAATTTTGGTTTGTCTTCTGACCTATGGGCTGGGACACGAGTGCAGAAAAGACTCTTGTGGGGATGCAGGTGCAGCAGTGAGAGTGTCCCCGCCAAAGGGATCAGGATCAGCAGCTCCCACCTTGCACAGCCCCAGTCCCGCCCATACCCCTTGCTCGCTTCTGCCCCTGGGGCAAGGGGACATTCTCAGGGTCTGCATATCTCCATCCCCCCACCAGGGCAGAGGCTCCAGAAAGAAATTCTCAGTTCTCCTCTACTTCTGCTCCCTCCTCTTCTATCCTTTTCCCTTCCTTATTTCCCTCTAAATAGCACAAAGTCTGAAAGACTCTCCCTGGGTCAGGAACCAGATAGAGACGAGCATTAGGAAGACAAAACTATTCTTCTGAAATGCTAAGGAAAAATACCTTCTTTAAGAGCAAAATATGTGCTCAGCTGCCTTGCTCAACCATCATCAAGATTACAGCAATTTATCTCCATAGGGAGATAATTGCAAGGGCTTTAACTGATTGGCAGCCCATAAGCACAACTCTCCAACAATTGGTGTTACCTCTACGGGCCGTGTGCTCCTCGCAGAAGCCCTTATGTGTTTGCTAGCCCAGAGTTAAGCAGACCCCAAACAGCCCCCCAGCTCCTGAAGCAGGAGGCATTCCTGCAGCATTAGTCCCAGCAGAACTGCCACCTCATGCTATAGGAGCAAGAGAGCCAGGTTACATAAGCCTCGTTCAGTGCTTGCAGTCTGCAGTGATGCTCCACACTTAGGATCCCAAGATCCTGAGTAAAATTATTAAACACAGTGTAACTGCCCTATCCAATTCTCAGGAAAAACAAAGTGGCTTTCATTTCTGCAAAAGCAACTGAACACCATTTATTTGTGAGGAGGGCTTATTTTGTTTAGGGTTTTTTTTTTTGTTTTTTTTTTTTTTAGCTTTTTCCTTGGACTTTTTCACTATAGCACATTTTTCCTTAATTAGGTGAGCTAAACCAGCAAAGAGCAGGAGTTAAACAAAAAGGTCTGCACATAAAAGCATTTGAAATTGCTGGCTGGCTGGCTGATACAGTCTAAATAGACACTGCAATCTGCCTGTCAGACATATTAGAAGGTAGTATTATGTTCTGTATATTACATTACTATTATTATGTTTTCCAGGAGAATGAATTATCTACTGGTAATGATTTGGTATGAGTAAAGGAGGCTGCTAGGCTTGCTTCATTAGCATCTTTTCTGCAGCCACCAGCATGTAAATTAGAGACTCTCCTCGACCACAGGAAGGAACAAATGTTTACTCAAGTGCTGTACCAGCCTGCCAACAGAACCACCTGTGTCCTGCACATCCTGGTTCTGCTGGGCCTCTTTGAAGCTACAAACAGAGGGACATGGCAGAGACCTGCACGCAGAGCAGCTCCTGGCAGAGATGGGATCTGATCCTCATCCGTAGTGTTATCTCCTAATCACATGCAATAAGGGGCCTCTGACCAGAGCAGTGATGTTTTTCGCATATTCGTCTCTTCAAAGAGAAACACCCTTTGAAACAGATCAGATCAAAGCTAATGATGAGTGTTTTCTGAAGGAAGAGTGCAGGTAGCTCATCTAACTGCCCTGTAACACTGGGGGTAATGAGTAACACTGAAGTCAGCAATTGGACTGGGTGGAGAGAAGGGCCGCGTTATAACAGGATATGGTGTGATGCAAAGCCGCATTTAAGATCCAACGCGCTGCTGGTAGGAACAGGAGCTACCAGCAGATGTATGGGCATATGGCAAAATCCAGTTCCTGGAATGATTGATCAGACAAAATTCATTTTAAAGGATCTTAAATTTGCTGCTAACTCCCTTCCACTCAATTAGCGGTTAGTTGGATTTATCACTGGATTATAAAAGGGAAATCCTTTCACTTACAGAGGATGTAAAGCACTGCTAGCTGTGTTACATCTGAGCAAGCAACTGAACAAGTTCCTTTTATGATAGCATTAGCTTGTCTTTTAAAGGGCAATATGTGTTTGAAAAACCAGCTGGGATATTCCCAAGGAACGTTTATTTCACCAGTGCTCACCTCATCACAGCTAACTACAGCTGCCCGGCCTCCACTGTAATGCTAATTGTAGCCAGTGTGCAGAAAGCAGCAGCAGCAATATAGCTGCATTGCACTACTACCACTTCACAGGGAAGGTTCTCACAGCACTGCAGTTTTTTGTACCTAAATCTTCACAACTCTACAGTTTCTCAGCGTCCTTCCACAGTCACAGAACTCCAGGGATAGATGAAGTGACGGAGGTGTGAAAGACTCCAGAAGGCTCACCTTAATATGAGAGGGTTTTAGCTCCTGCTTGGACGGAACGCTAAGGCAGCTCCCAAACCCCACTAGTTTTCAACAACAACAAAAAGCTGGGCTGCAAGTTAGGCAGAGGCTGGTCTGTAATTCCTTCAAACCCCAAGCAGCAAGAGTTCCCTTCCATTTTAAAGTTTGAGCTTTGGGAGCTCTATACAGCAGGTCCTTATTGCTAATATCTAATTTCCCAGTCACACTTGTGACCTTGTGATCAAGGCTAAAAGATGTGATCAGTATTGGGGTTAAAGGCCCCCTGGAACCTTGAAATGTAAAGGAAGGGCTGCTCAGCGTGGGGAGAGCCCCCCAGGTCTGCCAGCAGCAGCAAGGATAGGTCTCTCCCCAGCACCCTTTCCAGCTCCAGGACCAGCTTGCCCCAACAGATGTAGATCTTTTCCAAGAACACTTGGCTTCAGCTACAAACTGCATCCCAGGTTTTCAGAAAATTACAGCACTGATTAGATTTATGAGGTGATTAAGAGCCCTTCCAAGTCCAAAATCCAGGTAGCTAAACTGGAACAAGCTGTTCTACTACAAACCCGAAAGGCAAAGCCAATTTCAGGCCAAGTTTCCAAGAACAGCACGTACCCTGGAAACGTGCTGCACGCGCAGCAAGGGCGGTGACAGCACCTTCAAGTCAAATCTACAGTCACAAGCAAGCAGCTGTGTGAGGGGCTTGTCCTTCATAGCCTTTCATACAGCGTTGATAGCCGCAGCATCTTTGGACTTCAATCTCTGAACATGACCTACATAGTGCCTGGGGCAGAGCTCAGCCATAGGAGCTGCCATGACTTATTCATATAAACCAGGCTAACCTATAGCCAGCCTTAAACCTGCAGGCACAAAGTTATTTGCCAGGCTCAGGCTGCTGCAGCTGAGGGTACAGTAGGAGCCCTCCCAGGACAGTGTCACACGGCACCGGGCTGCTGCCAGCACAGACGGCTCCAGTAAAATAAATCCGGGTCTGACATCATGATGATGCAGTGTAAACACGCTGCAGACCGCAGCCACACGGGATAATGGAAAAGCCTCCTTTGGCAGCACACAGCCCTTAGGAAGTAATTATTTTCCCTGAGTTATTAGGAGAGTGAGCGATGGTGTGATGGCGTGTACCATGACAGCCGTGCTGCAGACACTGCACTCGGGATGAGGGAAAGGCAAAGCAGTTGCCTCAACTTTACTTAAGCAGCTACTGATATTAATCTGTGAGTTTCAACATCAAAAGCAAAGATAACAAAACAGAGGCAAGGTCAGATGGAAAAAAAGAGAACCTAATTTTCTACATTCCATTATTTTTTTTTTTTTCTAACTGAGATATCTTTATTTTTTAGCTGATATTAAGAGCATACATATTTAAAAGAAGTCCCACTGGCCACATATGCCATCAGAAGAGTTCAGCGTAGCAAAAATTAATTAAACTAATTGTTTTTAAGGACAAATTACATTCACTCCAGTTTTGCTAGTGTAACAATTTGCACAGTTGAGAAGAAATCAGACACGCAACTCCACACTATTATTTTCCCTCTATGAGCAATTCTGTGGGCTCCTCTCTGGGAAAGAGGCCCCATTTACATGGAGGTGAGCCTGGCTATCCCTATCAGGGGTTTGGATCAAAGTCACATGGGCAAATAAAGCCCTGTTGATGGTAAACTCTTCCCATGTGGAAGGGCTCTGGCTCCAGGACCTATGTTCATCTGCAGAGATTAGGGCAGGAGGATATTCTTAGCCTGGAGACAAAAATAAATGAATGTCATTAGTCCAAATAATGAGGAAAAAGTCTATTACAAAAATAGAACAGATATTTCTCTCTGTCAATTAAAGAAAAATTGTTTAATTCCTTCTACAGCCTTGTTCAAGGAAAAAAAGTGAATAATGCAAAGAAAGAGGAGCCTTAGTTAAAGAACATCTTTTTTCCTCCCAAATCATGATGTGAGAAAACGATCATCACTATTTCAAAATGCTGAAGTATTTCCATGGAGCACAGTCTGCATCTGGGGCTGTTTCAGACTCAGATGACATTAGCGCGTTTTTCAGAGTGCAGCCAGGTCGGCTCTCACCTCTCAAAGAGCTGAGCCGCGAGCCCTGCTACCCAGCAAACAAGCGAGTTTGTGCTGCTACAGAAACACCACTCTATAAGGACAAATGTCTTGCAATTATCTCCATAAAGGGAAAATCCCACCAGAGATGAATTAGCCAACATCATTTTTCCACCTTTTCAAATATTGACGACTCAGGTTTTTTCAAAATCCCTCCCCCCCCCCATTTGTTTCTGCTCACAGCATGTGTAGCTTGCAAAAAAGTTCCCTTTATCATCTCCTGTAATTTATTTTCCCCAGGCAGGACAGCAGAAAATAATACATCCATGAGGCATTTGTGCTCAGCCCCCAGAGCACTGCAGCATCACAGATCTGAGACACGGCCCCGGCACGCTCAGCATGCTGCTGCCTGATTCATTGCCCTGCCACCGAGCATTCCTGGGTGTTTATTAACAATGAGAGCAAATACATTTCATCTTTCATGCCAAGAACTGTCTTCTTGAATAAACCGAGTGAGGCACTAAGTGGGAACGGAGGTATCGGTATACTTGCAAACAGCTAGCGTTGTAGCATTTGATTTAATGATTACCACATAAGCAGCATCAAGTGTCAAGCATAAAGTGTCACAAATAACTATTTTATGGTTAAAGTTCTCCATTCTTAGCATAAAGATAGGCTGCACAGCCCAGTACGCCCTTCCTACAGCGTATTAGCAGGCAGTCATAGTAAAAGCTTCAATATACACACTTGTAAAGACTACTTGCTACAGGTGTTCTCCTGTCATCCATTGTTCGCCACTTCTCAGGGTCTGCTCAGCACCACCCAGGAATTCAGGGATCCACAGCATTCATGGTTAATGAACCACCTACACCTCCCTTCTGGGCACAGCTGACCCCATGCCAGCTCCCATGAGTCACCCCAATCCCATTTGGGAGGGCCTCGGGGCTGCGCCTCAATCTCCCTCCTCAGTCAGAACAACCCAGGTCAGGATCCCAATGTAGTATTAATGATTTAAAAGCACAGGGAATGCAGGAATAAAGTTTTCTGGTTGCGTTAGGTGCAGGTCTGCAGTGAGAGTGCTGGCGATGCTCCGGGTCCTTGCTCTATCTGGGGACTACAGACCTGCGTCACCCCTGAAGTCAGCTGCTCTGCTAACAGGCCAGGTGTCACTGGAGCTGATTGCTGCTCCAGAGACTGAGCCCTTCCAACTTCGCCTTTGGGCAGCTCTGTGACACTGAGCACACTGTAGCTTTGTGAACAAGTGCCAGGCAGAAACACAACTGCTCCCTGCTGAAGGCAGCAGCCCTACGTCCCTCCTGCAGCCCTCCCACTCCCACCCTGCTCAGTGGGAAGCATCCTAAGCACCTGACTTCAAACATACCCTTGTACAGGGTGAAAATACACCTTGAAGGTGATCTTGAGTCAAAATCATTTACTGCAAGTTATTTCTGAGATAATTCAAATACCACTTAGCCCACAGCAAAACAGCTCAAGCCCACTGCTAACAAGGCGTGAGAGACAGACCTGCTCGTGAGCACAGGGTAGTTTCTCCAAAGCAGACTATATTCATCTTTCAGATATCATCATGCACCAGCCATCATCTCCAATAGCAAAGGAGACCTCGGAGGCATCTTTAAAGTCCTTGGTTTGCTACATTAAGCTTAAAGCTCGCAGCTATTTCTTCAGTAGACAAAAGGATTCCAATAACACTGCTGCTCAGGGAGAGGAAAGGTCCTGCCACATTGCCCTAATTAATAACAACTCTGTGCCTCCTGGCTGTGGCTAGGAGAAAGAGCAGTGGTAGCTAGACCTCCATTGCTGCTTTAGATGTTTTAGAGCATATGTAGAAGAAGCAAACTTACAGCAGAACAAAGCAGCATAAGGAGGAAAGAAAAACGCTCTCTGTGACTCCCATCTGCATTAGATTAATCTGGAGCATCAGTTCCTAAGCACTCATACTCTAAGACTCTTTTCCAAAGGACATCCTCCTTTTTGCAGGAGCAGCATGTGCTTAGCAACATCTGCACCTGCAGTTACTCTCAAGGGTTCTGACTTGTGAGGGCACCTAACCAGCAGACTTGACAGGGGCCATATTTAATACCATATATATTTACTGATTAAGAGCTATGTTAAAGCAAAGCACAGGTTGAAAGCATGCATAGCAATAACACAGAAACCAGCCCGCAGAGACCCACCAGTTGCCACATGCAAGGGCTAGAATCTGTGAGCCTGAGACATCTGGGTTTACAGCTTTGGCCATTGCAAACAGATTAAAAGTGGATAGGCCTAATTCATGAATTCATCTCATCTCAATTCTGTCCAACTCAGGTGGGAAGGTCAAAATGACAAGGAAAATCCAGTGGGACTTTGAGCATTTTGTTGTATCTGGTAATGACAATTTCATGTTAAATGCCTTTGCAGTTTTCTGGTGTAACAACAAATCCTTGTTCCCACCTTGCTGCTGTAAGAGAGAAAATACAAGATGCCACATTCACCAGCTCCCCATACTGAATTCACATGGCTGCTGTATAAACTTTCAATTAGGATGGGGAGAGGCTGAGGGTGGAGGAGATAATCCTTAAAAGAACTACTTCAAATGCAGACTAGGATGAGATTTCAGAAAGGCTAACTTACAAATTGTGTGATATTTGTTGGTATGATATCAAGGTCATTCCTAACACTCAGACTTCATTTTTTCAAAGGAAGCTTTTTAAAAACATTCTCTATTTGTTTTTACAAATCAGCTGAGTCTTGTCATAAAAAATCCCATTAATTGAGCACCATCCAAACCATCAAAGAATTCCTTCTCTTCTCAAAGAATAAGACTGGGAAAATAAGACACAACAAGGCAGCATGATGATCAAGGAGCCCTGTTCATACTGAGCTGAGGAAACCCCGAGCTCAAGCCCAACATGAGACAACTTGAATCAGCTCAGCTTTCAGCAAAGGAAAGCTGAGTTTGCCCGAGTGGTGTCCCATCCACCCAAAGGCTGCGTACTTGGAAGACACCCTGGATTAGCCTGTTCTTGGTATTATGTGCCATACCACAGCTTATGCACACGGGTGAGCTTAAGTCATGCATTTTGGGAAGAACCCATTCTGTCTCCATGAAACGGTGTTAAAAACTCTATCTTAGCTACTACGAATGGTCATTTCATGATGCATGCGTTCCGGGGGAGGGGGCAAATTTTCATTCCATACATCTTCTATACAGACTGCTTTTGAAGATTGGATGGAAAGAGAAAGTATTCTTCAAGGAGAGAACAGCAGGACAGCCTGCCATCCCTCCCAGATCTAAGATGAGATGCAAATTTCAGGGCTTCTGAAGTTGGCTGGCAAACATCCCCAGAGACTAATAGCAGTGCTTCCCCGATACAGCCACATCTGAGGAATTCATGGGAAGAGAACTTCTCACTGTGCCTCAGATCAGAAGTGGCTTTCTCAGCTCACAACCACTCAACACAAGAAACCCCGTGGGGAACAGAGCAGGCTGATTGTGCAGTAGTGTTCCACCAAGGGTTAGAAGAAGGATGTGTTTCTCACAGAGAGAAAGATCCTCTCTTCTGGTTTTGTCCAGACGAGCGATAAACCAACAGCAACACGCTGGTACTTGAGAGAAAAACTGCAGCAAATTAACCTCAGAATTTATTTCTTCTCTGTATGCCTCCTACTGGAATAATTTGCTTTACCTGCTTGCACAAGTAGAGGTAGAACTATATAACAGAGGAGCCAGGACTGCTCATTTATGAAAAACTACTACTCGACAGTGCTGAATCTGTGGAATTGTTATTTAAGGAGTAGGGAAGAGAAATGGAGCAACTCTCAAAAGCAGTACTTCCTTCTCTCGGGTCAGCAACAGCTCGGAAAGAGACAAAGTTGAGATTTTATTCTTGTTCCTTAAGCATCATTCTCATCCGCTCTCGATGAAAGCTGTGCCACTGCAGTGGATTTCAGTAAGGAAAAAATGAGCCACGTGGCTGTTAGCAAAATGCCCTCAGAATGTTAACAGCACTACCCAGATGACAACGTACAAACTTAAACTGCTGTGTCCAATACTAAGCCACTTAGCAGCAGGATTAAACACACATCAGCCTGGAGAAAGGGAAAGGTGAAGACAAGGAGCCAAAATCAAAGAACTGTAAATGGATAAATGAAGAAGGGCACGGGGTGAATCTAGCTGGTAAAATTAAGAGCCATACAGATTGAATTTTGAAGATATCAAAGATTATTCCAATGCTATTTTGATCACTTCCACATGGTGGTGGGCAGGGAGCACAGGAAGAAAGCGTCAGAACATTAACGCTTTTCCTTTCCTGGGGACAGAAGTTGGATGATGTATGCATGTTACATCATCAGTTCTGCACTCCTCATTCCACTACCGACTAAGCAGAACCTTAAACTGCAGCTAATTAAGCAGAACCTAAATTCAGCAGGTTTGGATAACTTGCACCAGTTTTAAAAGAACATCCTGGAACACTCTATATTATTGCTATCAATTTTAAACACATCTTGGGCACAGGGAAGTTGCAGCAGCTGGAACAAAACCTGCTGATGTGCCAAGTATTTTTAAAAGGTAAATAGAAAATCCTAACAATGATCCCCAGCAAAGTAAGAGTGATAAAATTCAATAGTATAAACCAGAAATGCTCCTGAACAGGCAGTTTCTAATACTGACTTTAATTGTTGTATTATGCTTTCACTAAACTTGATTTTACTCTTAATTTTGCCATTAATTCACATCATCGATTTTTCAAGCAGAATTTAAGCTCACATTACATCATTAGATTAAGATAAGGAAGAAATCTGATGCATTAATGAGTGAAAGTCACCCCGCGCAGTGGTGACTGAATAGACACAGGTACACATGTATGCTCCTACTGAGGACTTGGCAAAGGCTAGTCCTTCATCCTATGTTAACACATGTTAATGAGTGGAAGAACCTAAAATCATTACTAATTAAGTCTGAAAATGACAAACAGTATAGGACTGTTCAGTAACAACTGAGACACAGCTAATGGACCCACATGGCTAAGTAAGTTGCACCAAAGAATACAGTATAGACTTCTGTACTGCCACACACAGCAACAAAAACAATGGGAACAGCATCCTGTAAAGCCATTGATTTAGGCAGGAACTTGCTGGTCAACACTGAATAGCAGCAGCTGAGCATATCATGCTGGAATAGTCCTGAGGTCAAGGCAATTCAGAGGCTTTGATAGGTGATGTTCAAATGAAAAATTGTGCTATTTAACATCAATACTGTCAACACTGAAATAAGTTTTAATGTTTGCAATTCAAGAAGGATGTCGAAATAACTGTGTCCAGTGCTGAGAACCACTCAGAGAACGATTAAAAAACCAAACACTCAGCTTAGAGAAAGGATCCAGAAGCACCATCTGTTCTCCTTAACGAAGGGAGAAGGTTAATAGGACAATCTGATCACAGTTTGCAAGTACCTACGTAAGGAACAGACGTGCGATCAAAGAGCTCTGTCCTTTAGCAAATACAGTCTAACAAGAGGCAACAAAAAATCAGACAGACACAAGCCCAAAGCAATACATGTTTATGATCATTAGCTCACCACCTAGTGCTGATGTTGACAGTACCATCGCTCCTGTTACGTGTCAGCTGAATCCAGAACAGCAAAGGTTGTCACAGGTTCTCCATCACACATTATGATTTTTTTTTCTTCCTCAGATATAACTTCCTAGCTCAAGCAGGAATTCATTCAGGGCTGCCAGGGGATTTTCATAGCACAGGCTTTGCATGAGCAGCTTTCTGCATCTCCCGAGGCCCCTACAGCAGGGGTAGTGCCCTAAGGTAGGGACTGTGGCATGCCATCAGGGACAGGCTGACACTCCGTCAAACAAGGATGAAAGCTTGAGCCTGAAGCATCTCTGCTATGTCATGGGCTGGCCAGCATGCCCACACCAAGCTGGTGTTTGTCACTGATCCTCATCCCCCAGCATCTCCCACAAAATGTGACTACTGAGGGTGGGACATGTGAATAATAGAGCCCAAACCTTGTGAGCTTCAGCAGCTCAGAACACATCCTGCAGGACCCTGGACCATGCAGCAAGGCAATGACTATAACCAAGCACAAAGCAAGGAATCACATCCTTACTTAAAAGGATCTAATTTTAGGCCTAATATTAATTATGAATTTAGTTTTTAGAAGGACTGGGAAAGTGGCTTTCTTTCAAGTCTTCTTTAGCTCAGGAAGCGGACGGAGCAGAGCATCAGCTGCAGGACCCTCCCAGCTTCCCCACTTGAACCAGTTGTTTCTGGGTCAATTGGCTGTGCTGAGGTTAGCCCCAGCCCCTATTGGGACCATCTTTAGGATCCATGTATCCTAACCACAGGCCTGAGCAGCATCTTGCGCGGTCACCTTGGGAATAACCCCACAGGGAAAAGGAATGAGTAATCTAACCTCTCCAGAATGTTTGCATAAGCTCTGACTCGCCCATGCCCACAGGTCTTCAGCAGGACACCTCAAGACAGGAGTAAGAGCAGAAAAGATGGGTTTTCTTACAGTATGTGGGATACCTTGAGGGAGCTCAGAGAATGCATGAGGAACTCAGGGGCTCCTTGCTTTCAGCCCCAGCTCTCAGCACTACAAGAGCTCTAGCCTTTCAGGGTGGAGCTATCCTCTCCTCTTCTGTCCTCCACACTTGATGCAAATCAGCACTTCCTTCTCTCTACCTTCTTCCCTCTCTTCACCTTGGGTCCAGGCATCGTTTTTAAGGGAAAAAAAAAAAATGATGGAGCAGAAGTGAATCCTGCTAACCAGATGTGTAAGAAATTGCAGGTGGACTGCTAAAGATGCGGACTGGGGGAGAAAGGGAGAAATGGTATGGCTCAAGGCAGCAGCCTACAGAGCAGGCAGCACTGGGCTGGCCAGAGGTAATCAGTTGTGAACCCAGTTCATACGATCAGACCCCAGGAGCATCCATGCTGAAAACCCCCAGCCTGGCCCATCTGCACGGAGCTGCTGGTGTTTTAGAGGGGGAGGGAGCCTGGCCCTTTCTGGCAATGCAAGCACCTCATGTAAATTCATTGAATAAATGCAGTCATTTCTCTCAGCTGATCCATCCCCACGTGCGTATGCTGAAGCTGTGCCAACCCCTCAATGCAGCCAGTGCTCCCACAGCTCGGTGCTCCTGAAGGTGAAACTGTCACCCTGATCAGCAGTTCCCCTTCCCACCCCAAACTGCCCTCCTCAAGTTCCTGGCCCTCCTTCCTCCCAGAGGCTTGCTCTGCACAAGACAAAACGCAACCCAGGCAAAGTCTTGAAAGAGACCTTGCAGAGTAAAGGACATTATAAATAAAGTTATTTTAAGTAAGGAAAACTGCATTTCCCTCAGAGGTTGACTTCAGTCCCCAGAACCCTTGAATTTTTAGGCTTATGCAAAAAAAAGCTGTCTCCTTGACAAGGCTCCATATTAGCTGAGACCCACAAAGATGTTTCCTAAGCACCAGTACACAGAAATAACTCGAAACAGAAGAGCAGAAACCGACATATTGCCACGTAAATGCAGGGTCTTTGGAGTCTGCTTTGCCCTACACAAGTACCAGGAGCTCAAAACACACTCTGTAATTCATTGGTCCTAGGCTTTTATCAGCTATAGAAGCTCTATGGTTTTAGCTTTATATTTTCTTCACTTCATGTTTTTCTCCCTGCCTTGCATGTTGTACGAGCTGAGTTGTCTGCCACTGGATCTTTTAGAATGGAGGCTGGGTTATAATTTGAAAGCCCAGGACAGGAATCCAGGTAGGCATCTCCTGGCAACTCAGGAATGCTCCTTTAACACAGCATGTTGACAGCATACACACCAGCACACATTTCCTTCCTCTGGTAGGTAGAAAAGAAAGCCAAGGACCCACCAAAAACAACCCATGGCCACTTCTTAGCTTGACAATCCAAAAAAGCCACTGTAGTGATTTGGTTTGATCTACACTACACAGGGCAGTGCTCTTAGTTTTGTAAAGCACCATCTCTAGACTTAACATATTTTAAGACAACAGAATGCATTTTTGTATCTTGCTAGCCTGAGTGCTAGCACACAAGCACTGCTACGGACCTGCTTAGCTCTCTGCAGTCCTCTCCATGCGCAGAGCTCCATCTGCATACTTTAGGATCAGATGGGACACGTCTGCTTTAGCATCTGTAACTACACCATAATCTCTTTGCATGATTTAAAACGCAGTAATTCCAGAGAGCCAATAATGTTTGACCAGCGAGTTCAGGCTGCCACAGTGCAGCGATGTGCAGCAGCCCTAAAGGAGGCAGCACACCTGCGAGGAGCCGAGCTGCATGCAGAGCTCTGATTACTGGCACTGCTCAGAGTGGCTTTGAACTAATCACAGCCACATTTGACAGGTCCCACGCTGCTGGCTTGGAGAGGTCTAAGCCTTGCAGCAGTTCTGGAAGCCAAAAATGTACAGTTCTGCATGATTCCTTCCTGCTTTCCTAGCTTCTTTTTCTGTCATGCCTTAATAAGATCAACGCACTACATCCAGGTTTCGCTCAGCTTCAGGGAGCTTGTTACTAGACAGTAGAGACATGTAAACCATTAACAGACTCTCCAAAGACATGTCCCCTGAAGGAAGGGGTGTGGGAGGGATTAGTTTGCCTAAATGCTTCCATTCAGCTCCTTTATTTATCCTAACTGCTACTTGATGATTTCCAGCTCAGTAATACCTCAAAGGAACTACTGGAGTTGGGACCAAAAGTATCACATCCAGACACAGAGTTTGGGCCCATCACTAAGCATTTAACCTCAACAAGGCAAATAAATGAATAAAAACCATGCTGCATATCAAAAGCATAGCAGGGAGATGAAACTTGACTGAAGGTCCCAGAGCAAATTAGTGGAGAGACAATGCTATTATCTGGGTGCCCAGAACCCACCTGAGCAGCTTGTTCTCCTTCGCTGATCACACTCACCAGATCACTCAACTTGGTTCCTAACTATAACTTTGGTGCAGATCTTACTGATGCAAAAATGTTGACAGTAAGTGGAACCTGCACCACAACTGCAGTCATCATCAGACATTCTCCTCAGCAGCAGCTAAGAGATTATTTGTCACTTCTGCATTCACATTCATTTGGGCTCCTCAGCTCCACAAGCATAGCCCAAACAGCAGTCACTCATTCACCATTCGAGCCATAAATAGACAGGGCAGGCAAGAAACAGGTCACCAGGAAAATGCAATTCAGCAGACAGAACCAGCACCTACCACCAGCCCCAGGCAAGCAAAGTCACCCCGGCAGCTCCAAATAAAGGGACTTACAAGCTGAGGTCTGATTCCCACAGCTGACCTCTTCATCACAAATGTACTTTCACTCATCTCCAGTGGTTAGACCCATCTCTGAAAGTCACTCTACAAGTCTTGATCTTGGCGTAGAGACTCTGAGAGAAGGTCCACCGTAATATGTACTTCTCGGCAGTTATCTCCCTCATCCACATACACTAAGGTTTAAGCCAGGTCAGGGGAATATTGCTAGAGCTGCAGTCTCAATCTCTGTTGATTGAGAGATTATCTACGAATATAGCTGTAATGTAAACATTAGAGTCAACTACAAGCAAAAGAGGCACTATTTGCATTATTATGCTGATTCGCTGTCATAGTTTAACTATTATTTGCTATTACTATACTTGGATCAATTCAGGGTAACTGCCAACCATACTGCCAAGCACTGAAATGGCTCTGTGAACCACAGGGGTCCTGGGGCACTTCTGACACATCTGCAGAGCCAACAGCTGGAACCTCTGGCTCCCAGAACCTCCTTTGGGGAAAAGCTCTCCCAGCTGGCTTTTGTATTAACAATTTTTCTTTTGTTATGAAATGCCTTTTAATTGAAATTTAATTAGAAGGAGAAACCTTGATTAAATGTATGAGAGAAGCGTTCCTCTGGTCCGTGTTGGAAAGAGACCAGGAATCTGCACAGATGGGACACAAGTATTCTGATCAAAGATCATTTCAGTCTGTGTAAAGGAGCGAGAAAACACCTCTAATACCAAGAAGCTGTGGAGAGAAAAACATCGATTTTAACTGCTAGAAAAATAACCTACAGCAAATGCTGTGTACGTGGATGCACACAGGCAGGATCAATTCCTGAAGTCTTTACTTGGATTTTGCACAGACAAGAGACAAGCATTTGTTTCTCTGCTCACCAAACAGTCAAGGAGCCAGAAAACCAAGAACAGTTTCTGTAAAGCATATTGTTATTACAAGGCTACATCTTGCACGGCTCTGCTGGCCAGGATCCCTACTGAGAGGGCGAGTTTGGAGTATGGCTCCCTGATTCAGTCCAATCTTCTTATAACACTGCAGCAACTGGCATGAAAACCCTCCTTCCAGGCTGCTATGGAGAAAACACTGATTTATGCTTGTCATGTCCGCAAAAAAAATTTGGACCCATCACACAGATGGGTGGCTCTCTGCTCAGAGGTAGAATGTCAACAGCTATATTAAGCAGAGGTACAAAGCATTTCCAAAGCAGTCTTTATTCTTCAGGCACTAACCTTAACCCTGAATTTCACCAGATTTTAGCTGCTACCATTTCTTTTCCCCTCATACTCAGAACACCTCCAAGTGACAGATGCCAGATGAATATTATATGCTGGTTTTAGAAACATCCTGATTTTAACTCATGAGCATTCCCAGAATCTCTGTATATTTCATACTGGGTAGGTGCCAGTGCCTTCATGTGTCTGATTTGTCAACAAAGACATTTGTGGATCATTCTAAGTGTCCTCTACAGCAGGTACCAGAGTTCAGAGCATTTCATGAACACTGAGCCTTAAAACACCCGCGGTGAAACATCAGCACCTCCATTTCACAGCTAGACACTGAGGCTGCGATTTGCCAGTGGACAAGGAAGTGTCTCACCCCGCTTCTAGTCTATTTCCAAATACCCCAGCACAGGTCTCTGTACCAAAGCACTGCCCTGGTAAAGAACATGCTATTTGCCCACACGATGCCAAAAGCTGGACCAAATCAGGTGCAGTGCCATTAGGAAACAACTACAGCTCTGACAAGAGCATGATGCCTTCCTGAGAGGCTTCTGTACACCTGGATTTCAGAGGTGTAACCGCACTTAGTTTCTGTTTGGTGTATCCAGCTTGCAGCATCAAAGAGGAAAGTTAAAGTAGTCAGTCGATAGGAGATGCATGCACATCTACACCAAAATGCAGTAAAAAGAGCCTTCCTGATTTAGTTTCTAATGCCTCTTTATAAGGCACTTCTCCACTGTAAACAGGTCTGGCAACACCAGGCTACAGTCCTGGGACATACTTACAGCAGTAGTTCCTCCAGTACAAAGAGAGGGCCTGGATGGAGACAGTTGTCCAAACATAAGAGGCCTTTATCCACCATCCCAAAGCATATTGGACGCTTACAGGCTTAAATCCAGTTCCTCCCCTGCTACAGGCTATTTAAAGCATTGCTAACTGAAATAAAAACTTTCTTTTTAAAAAAGCTAACTAAAATCACAGCAAAGCTCCACATGTCCAGCAACACTGAAGCCAACACACACACAGAATAAGACAAACAAAACTCAGCGTTTTCTTACTCAGCTCCATAGCACCTTCCTGCTTCTGGAGACAGCCTTCCCTTTCTGCCTGATATGTTTTTAAGTCCCCCAGGCATCACCCCTGCACCTCTGTATTTCTGCTTCATTCCAGGGGCCAGGAGGCAGCTCAGGGGGCTTGGGGATTTTTATTTTATTTTATTTTGCCTTTAGCATCCCAAAAAGGTACACAAAACTGACCTGTAGCTTGCAGCCTGCCTTTTCCCAAGGAGACAGATGTTAAGTACGGCTGAAGCTATTAGAGAAGACAAACCAGGTTTCCATGGTTATGGGAGCCTGAGCTTCCTGTCTCAGGAAAAATGCAACGCACGAAGCACGGTTAGGAAGGAGCAGAAACAAGGCCAGGCTCACGGGCAGCGAGCGTGTAGTACAGCTCCTCAACATTTCTCATGCAGGCACCAGCAAAAAAGGCTTTTCTTGACAGCCTGGAGATCCGCAGGCTTAGGCAACATCAGTGCTATATATACATATCCTATTGCACTTAGGCTTTGACAGTATTTGCAGCCAAAATACAGACTGGTGGGGCTATACTTCAGACCCTGCTCACCTGGGTGACCCCCAGCAGCCCCTACATGGGGCAGGCACTGTAGGATGAGGCACTCCTCTCCACCCAGAGCCAGCTGCTAAGTGACCCGAGCTGCTGTTCCCATGGGTGGGATGGAACAGGTGCAGGCTGCTCTCTAGACCATGAATTAAGAGCTTGCACATGAAAATCCTGGGAAGGCAGAATCCGCAGGTGTGAATTTGCAAGTATGTCCCATTATTGGAAGTTTGGGCTCAGTGCTATAAGAACTCACATGCACAAAACCATGGCCCTATCTTCCCCTCCTCCAACCAAAGCATAATGCACTTTCCTTCCCTCAGCCTGCCCTGAAAGTAGAACTGTTTACCATCAGAGGTCCACACTGCTCCTAACTGAAACACTGATGAGGCAGAGTGTGCTGATACAACGGCAAAGTGCTACGACTGCAGAATCCCATTAGATTCCAGAAGTAATGACTCTCCAGGGCACAAAACATCACAGCCTCAATCCCACTTGAAGCACAGGAATAGCAACTGACCCATGTTCATTTCCAAATTTATTAGTTCAGAGTAGGAAGAAAAAAATAGATTTGGGGCTTATATTATGAGTTCAAACCAGGGAATTGGCAGCATGCACACTGGCTGATCACATTTCCCTATCCCCCTCCTATATTCCTCCCTGCAGCTATGCAGTGACTGACTGTCCTGACATCAGCTGGCTAAATCAGAGCTGTACATGCTTAGCAGCAGCTATATGCGGTAATCAAACTCCTCTACACATGCGAGTCCTGTGCTGGCAGAGCCCATCCAAGCAGCAGCACCCACCTGGGGCTGAGCTCCATCTTTGCTGCCCAGGGCAGGCACTGGGGCCCCCGCAGCAGGGGTCATCTGTGGGTGCTGCCCGCCCACCCCAGCCCATCCCATTCCCCAAAGCCACTGCCTGGGGGCGTAGCACAGGGTTACTGGTAATGAATGCTGGAGCACAGACTAATACAGCACCAGATCAAAGTAAGCCAATTACACTTCTGTAGTATCTGAGCCTGATCTACAATTAACAGATCAATTGAAACGTTATTTCTCCCTTCTTCTGAGAACAGCCACCCTGTCATCAACAATAACAGTGCATCCTGGCCCCTGGGACTGCCTAGCAGGGCACAACACAAGGTTTGAAGGTAAGAAACTTAGAAACATCCAAGAACAAGGATAGATTTCTCCTATTTCAGAGCATCTTTGGCTGCTTTTGACCGCTCATGGATGATTGCATTTTCCAGAGAGTCATCTGTGGGAGACTAATTTATTTAGCAAATGAGAATCCGTGGGGTGCAAAAACATAAACATACATACAGTGCCAAGACAGCTATCAGATCCACATTAAAACTTCTCTGAAGTGCTTACTTAGAGAATGGGCTTTCATAGATTCATAATTTTATAGGATAACGATTTCATAACTTCTTTGATTGCATCTTGCTGTATATTGCAGCCAACCCAGGCAGCCTCATCAAACCCACGTGAAAATTACTGGAACTCAGCACCAGCCCATCAGGGTGTCTTGGGCAAGCTCCTTGCTGAGGCAGACATTTAAGGCTGTACTTAAAAACTTTATTTGCCTTAGCTGTCCCAAAGCATTGCCAAGCTGTTCCCACAGCTTGATAACACGTGAGTTGGGAAGAAATCTTCGCTGACTACACAGCTAGGGATACTAAATGTCCATGTGTCTGCCCACTGTGATGGCCATTCCTGCTATCACCTGGAAGACTCACAGACAGAACAGCCTACAGGCTAGTGGTGAAGGTTAGGATTGTGTACCACTTCCTCAAATGACAATGTATCAAAGACTAAAAGAAGGGAACCTCAAGGTTTATCAGATACCTCTCGATATATTTCTTCAATTTAATATACTAATAAACAGTGGTTCAAAACAAAAATCAATAAGCCTAAGGAACCAGAGGAAGGAGTTTATTGATAACAAGCATATCCTGTTCATTGAGCTTCAGAAGAGGCCTGGCAGATCTATAAATAGCTATACGTAATGTTTCATGTTCGAAAACAAGCTCCAGGATGAAGCGCAAAAGCAAGAGATCTGTAATGCTAGTGCAACGCCAACAGCCATCCAGTACTGCAGCCTCCATCTGCACAGCCCTCGCCTTCGCCATACAGGCAACCCAGCAGCTGATGCTATTCCAGCACCTCAGGCAACCCAGTACATGGTACGAATCTCTGTTTGGTAGCTCACACCAGCAAGGGATGGGGACAGAGAGCAATGCAGCAGCTACGTGCAAACCACCATTTCACAGGACTCTGGACTGGGAAAGGCTGCTAAGAGTCTGAAAAGCAAGACTGCACTGGTCTTGGGATGAGGCTCTGCAGCACCAGGATCACCCTGGAACTCTATGCTGACTTACGTAGTTCAGTCTGCAGCAAGTTTATCCTGGGCTCGTTTTCATGTTCCTATGGAGAAAAGGCCATCATGCATACACAGAATCAAGCACTGCCGTTTGGTTTTAAGGTAACATCACAAGCAAAGCATCCAGAGCTTAAATAAATGCTCCATCATCCTGCTGACCTACCAAGCCATGGTTCACACTAAAATAATTTTCTTATGTCCACTTTTGGTTTCTATTTTCCACAGAATTTAACTTTACCAAGTCTTCGAACTCGTATAAACAGCAGCCTGTCAACTGGGTGCATTGCTTTAAGATAACCAGCCAGAGGGATAGACTTACACAAGCTTAGTAAATAATTTCTTCTGAAATACATGGCTTTTTGAATAAAGTACGCGTTGTGAAGCAGGCCTTATCTTGATTCTTTTCCTCCAAACATTGAGAAGTGCCTTCTCATTTGTTTGTTGCTTTTCGATCTTATCCAAGCAGAGATTAGACAGTAGCTGATATTGTGAACACTAAGCAGAGATCTTTGAGAATATCCACCCTCCATACAGAACAATCAGCCATGAGACACTAAAAGACTGAGAGCAAACAGCCTGAATTTAGAATAAAAGCAAAACCAAGCACCATCCAGATGCAGGTAATTGTCTGACTGGAGGAAGCCTAGGTTTTCTTAGAGATTATTAACAGACTGCTCTCCATAAGAAGCTGGAGGGCCAGGAAAGCAGTACTGTCTTTTTACAAAGTATATCCTTATAAATGTAGGCGAAAGATAAACACTAAATACTTTTAATATACCCTTTTCCCATGACAAACACTGGCATCACTTCCATTGAGATACTTCTGCATGCTTCCTTTTCTAGTAACTGCTTGAGACTCCAGCTCCTACAACACTAAAAAGCCATTGAAAAGAATACACGCACCCCTCTAAACCACTGTGCAGCTCACACATATTTTTCCTGATGATGGATATTTGAGTGAGTTATGCAACCATTCCTCTGGACTCCCAGATTTCCCTGCCAGTAATGTATTTTTGAAGTTGGAATTCAAAGGCTGCGTTTGAAGGCTCGGTTATGCCTCAAAGCACAACCCCATCCTCTGCCCTACAAACAACAGCCACACCATGCTCATCACATTGCTGGTGGGAGGCACACAGCTCCTGTTGTTGGGTGAGGTCAGGTGGATGCTGGCAGCTGGAGAAGGCACACCTGCAAAACCTTGCTTTCTCTTAACTGCAAAAAAAGCTTCATTTAAGAACAGAACTGACACATCTAATAACTGTCTATATTTACACTAAGTATTTACATACCTAAGTCAGTAGTGGGAAGCATTTAATTTCCCCAAAGCCCCAGGAGGAATAAGTGCTGGTAGTGGGCATACATACTGTGTCAACTTACTGTCTAAGCTGACCCTCCTACTACTTCTCTCTGCCAAAGGAAGAAAACCATATCATACTCTAAAAGAAGTCATCTGCTTATGAACCAGGTCCACAGACGCTTCCTCAACAAGCCTCCAGGTTTTCTCCACTACCACCATTAAGAATTGTCTTTTCGAATTGTTTCCCATATAATGCAAGAAAAAGAAATCTGCATTTTCAACACAGGTACTGTCTCATCAGGGTAACCGATGAGGGGGTCAAGTAATAGTGTCTGCTGTGACTCAAAACATTTGAAAAATGTTTTTATTATGTTGAGCTGCCTTCCCCTGCTAACACACTGCTTTAAAGAGAACTTGTGTCTTGTGCCTCCATTCAGAGGAAAACTCACTGGAGAGCTCCATCTTCCACAGTACGCTCTGCCTATCTTTTATTAAGCATATGGATTTCCTCATATAACCCATGAAAAGGCGCTTCATGGCAAACCATTGGAATGACTCCATCACTTTAGAAGGTGACCTTTACCAAGGAGCTTCTACTCTGTGCCTCGTTTCCCTTTGCAGTGCTGATTTCAGTTCCTCTTCATAGCACTGAAACCCAGCAACACAGAGCTGTGCAACAATTTAGTGCTGCACATCACAAATTGCTCGAGTTTCACCTTGTAGCTGGACTTAATGGGAGGGATGAGGAGTCCAGCTGCCACCCTCAGGTCCTGAAACCACACGTCACTAGGAGGAAACACTGCAGTCAGTGAAAATGAAGCTTTTGAACGTCACCTGGTTGTGCTTGAGATGCTTAGCTCATTTTGAACAGACATACCAAACAACTCGATGCTGCTGAACTGATCCTTCTGTGTCCCACAAGTTTTCCATGCCAATTTTCCTCTGTGCAAAAGAAAACGCTGAGACACAAACTTCCCAATAAGACGGGACTTCTGAAAGTCATTCAAGGCTATATCAAGTTTGAAAGGCTTTGGCTTTAAGAAGCCCAATGTCCCTAATAGGCTGCCAGGACAGTTGTTGAATACACAAGATGAACCTCGTTTCTCCAAAAGCACTCCAACACCACAAGGAGCCGACAGTGCTGGTTCCTGCGTGGGCACTGGGAAAAAGAACACTTTCAAACAGGGATTTTGATTTCCCAAGGAAATGTCCTCTGTTGGTGAAGTGGCTATATTATTTGAACAGACAGTATCAGCTATAAAGCATTATGGATACATTTAAGTACCAGCAATGTAAAATACAAATGCACAAAAGCATGAGCTGCCGACTGTGCCTGTTCCTCAGGCTTCAGCAGGAGCAGGACATGTATCACAGCAGAAATCAAAGGGAGCAAATACCAAAAAGTAACTACAGATACAGACATGTCAGAGAATAAGAAGCCCAAGACAACAGTGGACGTACACTTTCACATTAGTAACTCTGACTAGGAAGGGAAACAGTCCTTCCAGGCTACCATGACATCCTCTCACTCACACTGCTATCCAGAAGCCAGCAGCATAAAGTTACCTTTGCCCTTGTGTCACGGTTTTGTGATTTTGGTTTTTCAGTATTCCACATCATAACATCATGTAGTGCATTGGGAGTTAAAGTGTTAACACTCTAATCCGGCTACCTGCCCCTACACGTCATGGAGGGGTGGGCTGGGGGTGGTGCTGTTTCTTTGGATTCCCAACGAAGAGGCAAGTGCTCCGTTAACTCTCTCTCTCTCCACTTTGTTTGATTTATCTATCTCAATTAGATTGTATTATATTATATTATAGTTAGTAAAATAAGTTTACCTCCCTAGAGGTCTGTTTGTTTTCTTTCCTTTCCTTTTCCCTTCCCCTTCCTCTTTGGGGGGGGCTGGGAAGGGGGCCCTTGGGCCCACTGTCCCTGTCATGGGCATAGACTGGTCCAGGTAACCCCGTGACACCTTGGTTCAGTAGTGCTCCTGAGAAAGGCTGGTTCAAGGTCAGATATCAGAAGAGCACCTCCTGCTAGTAGGCAAAGGAGACGGGCTAGAGCCACCAAGTCCCCTTTCATCTGGGGGACGTGTAAAATATTCCTTCAAGAAGAGGCTCTGGTTCAGCAGTGCCTCTCACTTTGCACAGGATGAGACACCAACAGGAGCACTGTGCCCTTGGCAGGCTCTGGTGAAATCCACTTGCTGATCTCTCTGGAGCAGAACATCACCCACCAAACCAGGTAAGCTACTACCAAAGAGACCTCAAACATTGAAGTAGCACAACTCTAAATCCTGTCTGTTCTGATCCCCTCCCTTCATAAAAAGGGTGATAAGAACCGGGCAGCTGCAGCACATTCACACACACTCCCAGGTATCTACCTTGAGCAAAGAGCCGTAATAGAAGGAATGGAAACAATTATACAAAGAATAATGTTCTTCATCACTGTTTCTCCATGTTGCCTTTTCTATTACTGCAAATATTTGACTTTGAAAGCCTCTTTCTGCATGAGAAGTGAGAGATACTGTGCATGGAAACTTTACAGGTTACTACTTCATAGTAACTACGTTCTTTTAAACTTCGTAAAACAAGGACATCATAATTTTATGTAACACCTGTACCATTTAAAATTAAGAGGCGGATTATACGCAAGATTAATAACATTTTTGTAGCTCTATAAATACGCTCTTATATTTTAAGATACGAAACGTTTTACAGAAGCAAGATGTCTCTAATAGTGAAGGATTTAGACCCCACCAGAAAATCCTTATGGAGCAGGTCCTACCAGTAGTAGCATCACTGGGATCATCTTTCAGACAGAAGCCTACGTGTCATTTTGCAGGATACAAAACACAAATGAACAAGTCTTCAATACAACTTATAAATATGTTACATATGCCATATAAGATGCCAAGTGGGAGTGATGCACTCTGGAATTACGTCGTGCAAATGTAATTTTATTTACCATTCAAGCAATGTCCATCCATCAGATTTTGTGGTAAACCAACTACAGTTATAGAATCCCAGTTTTCCACCATCCCAATGAATGAGACTGTAAAGCAGGTATTCGAGCTGACAGTACAGAAGGGAAAAAAAAAAAAGGATGTGAAATGCAAGCATAGGCTGACCTCTGGATATCACCAACTGCCACTCCCCCAAGGCCCTATCTGGCAGGAACAGGGCCATTCATGTTCCCAGATCATGCTGTACTGCCTCAGCTATGTTTGGATCATTCAGTAGCAAAAAAAGACAGGGTTTAAAACTGGTTTCAACACAGTATGGAAACCTCAGATGTAGGGTTTAATCCTGGAGTCCTGCTGCTGTGCACTTTTCATCCCCATACCACTACCAAGTCCTCCTTCCAAAGTTCCCTTAAGCAATAAGGCCAACAGCACACCAAGATCTGGACCCAGCCACTCCCAGGCAGCATACAATATCCAAGAAAGGTCTCAGATCAGCAGGGCAGGACACTTGGCTTCTCAACACAAAGTCCTACATAAGGTATAAAAAATAAAAAAAAAAAGACCTGCCTCAGCTCTAGAAGTGTGCACACCAACAACACATTCAACTTAGAGTCATAACACTGTGCATTTCCCANCCATCCTGCCGATAGCCCTTGGCTTGCTGGACTTGGAGAATAAAGAGAATCAGTGATGGTACTTCACACTGGAGCAAGCATGGCAGATATGCTTCATCCGTGAAGATGAGAGACTTGTCAGCCTCTATACAGATAGCATTAAATTCAAGGAAAGTGTTTTTGCATTAATAATACATTCTCAGTGACTGAGAAGCAAGGAGACTTTCCCTCATTATGCCAATAAAACATTCAGTACTTCTGGCTTTTCCTCATAAATCCTCCAAGTAGCCATGATCAGTAAACTACCCTTTATCCATTGAAGACTGACAGCAAATAAGGTCCATCTTAACCAGGTTTCAGAGGAGTGAAACAAAAAGAAGCACAGCTTAAGAAAAACTATTCCCCAAATTAGAAGTGCCGTTCCTTGCTTTCCTTTCTTGTTTTGCACATGCTATTAAAAACAGTGAATAAAACACCTTACTTCTGAAAGCAGACATCCTGATACATCCACAAGACACCGCAATATTACTCCCAGGCCTCTGTGCTATTGAGTGAACAGTCATCAGCTCAAGCCACAAGATCTCCTCTGAAACATGACGACACCGTAAATAGTTTAATTCAATCCAAAGAGAAAAGCCAAAGCTTTCAGTGTGTATCCCACATAAATATCAAATCATAAGGTTCAACCAAACCTGAGACCCGGGAGAAGAAACTCAATTAATTAGCATCATGATTTGTACTATTACTGAACATAAAAATCACTTAGAAATAGCAAGGATATGGGAGCTATGAGAGAGGAAACATCCTCGTATCATTGGCAGGAAAACAGTAAACTCTTTTAGTATCATTTTAGTGTAACGGTATTATTAAAATCTTTATACTTTGAGTGAAAGCATTAATTATTACACCCACCAGGAATATTTCTCATTGTCAAACTGCCTTTTGCCATGCTAATAAACACCAAGCTTTGCATGTAAAAATTAACCGTGTTATCTCATTCACAGGTCAAACGACAGACTAAAATAGTTTCTGCAGTTCTCCCTAAATAACTAGCTTTTGCATATCAAGTTTTACGGCATATTAGAAATGAATGCAATTCAAACAGGATTTGAATAGCTGAGTAGATAGAGAGGGAAAGATAAGAGCAGATAAGAAAAGCCTTGTGGTAAGCTAAGCCTTCTGAAAATGCTGCTTTTTTTAAAAAAAAAGATTATTTTGTTTTTTATTATTATTTCAGGAGCCTGAATGAACTCAGGATGAAACAGCTGCACGCAGGTCATTACTCAGAGTATGCACAGGTCAGGCTCCCAGCCACTGTGCATAAGAGGAACGCCAAAACAACTTCCTGCATTAAAAATAAAGTCACTTTCAAGTACTCCAGCACTTCATTCAGGCTAAATGCAACTTCCACGGCTCCCACATAACTCAGGGAAGTGAGGTGGAGGAATCTTTCTGCTTCTTAGGTATTTAAATAACAGCCGGATGACTGAAGCCTCCCATTTTTTGTAACATGTAGGCCTCCCTATTGCTAGGGCCCTCTTTCCACTTTGTTTTACTAACACGGTGTGTTGTAGGAATGAGGGAACAGGAACATGGCTACTTTTTTTCCTCATTATTAGGCACGTTTAAGCAGAGCCACCTCTGGGCTACCACAACCTCTTCCCCCAGCATCAGAACAGCTTTGGCCATCTGCTTATCCAGTAGGTTCAGGTGCCTACCCACAGCATTGCAGCAGCTCCCAGGGGATGGCTCAAGCACTACAAACTCGGTTATCAGCAGTTCTAGGTGGCGGCACACAGCCAAGGTTTGCCCACTAGAGCCAGATCCACACAGCAGCCCTAGCTCTCACCATCTTTGAGCCCTCCCAGGACATGGCTATATTTGTGTTGCATTTAATGAGATTTCTAACGCTTGTAAAAGGAACGGGAATTTCACTTGCTCTCTAGAATGCATTAGAGAGTGCATACAGTCCTGGCTTAGTATCTTACACTCCTCCTACATCTGTCAGTGGGGACAGAGTCTGAGGCACAGGAACAAAACCTTCTCAGAACCCTGCTCTGGCTGAGGGGGAAGCCCAGCCTTAGAGATGCCAACACCATTTTCAAAGTGTGGACATTCATGGTTGGGCAACCAAAGCACTTCCCCCCCCATACACAAAGCTGGTACCTCGTAAGGAGACAGGCAGCCTGGGGCAGCAGGGTGGATAGAAAAGAAAAATATACTTAAGGATGTAAATAAGTGGCCTGATGTATGTTTCCCTGCATCAAACTTCAAGCAGCCAGTTTGAGAAGCATTGACTCCAGTAACACATCCTTCATCACAGAGCACATCTACAGAAGGCACAGGGTGCACAGCTACATTCCCAATGGAAAACACTGCACGTGGAAGCTTCCAACCATCTTGTTGGAGGTTCAAGCACTCCCCAGGGAAGGAACAGCTTTGTATCAAAAGTGACTGTACCACTGCTTGGCTTCCATTGCACAGAAGAAACCAAGACAACGTGTGCAACTTATTCTTTACCAAAGTAACCCACATTATTTCACCATGCAGATGTTTGTAAATAGGCAGTAAATGCAGCAGGCTCCCAATAATAAGGACACCTCAGGATAATGCATTTTGACGTGAGCATCCCAAACAGCTTCAGGCCATGAGCTGCTGCTGGGCTCACTAAGATCTTTTCTTTGATCACAGAAGAAAGCCACAAAGGTGAGAAGTAAGCACAGAGATCCCAGAACTGCCTGTTCTCACTTGCCACCTCTCTCCTGTGTCCACAAAGCCCTTCTGCAATCCTAACATTCACCAGCTCTTGGTGAGTTTTGATCACAAGTTCTTCAAGGTGACAACTCTGTCCTTTGCAGGCGTCACATCGCATACAGAGAGCTGCGCAGAGAGCTGGTCCATGGTGTTGGGTCTGGGCAAGGAGGCTTCAGAGCAGCTCCAACACCTGCAGATTGAGCAAACCATACTGCTCCCCCATACAGACATCCTGAAACAGCAGGATGCCAAGGCCTCAGAGCTGTTGGCCAGTCCTATGAAGGACAGTTCTATGCCCTAGGGTAAACTAGACTTCACTACTGCTTTACAGAGCTTCATCTAAAAGCCTCAACACTGCATGTCTATGAAAAGAGCCCCATGGCTCATCTGCAAAAGCAAAAAGCCTGCTCACAGTCTTTGCAACAGGAAAGAGAACATGACTCAGATAGCACTATCTGCCTGGGACAGTCACTCTGCAGAAATGCCCTCTGCAGAGTCCCCAAGCCCTGCTGCTCTGAGACTCTCCAGCAGAAGACTCCAAGGCCAGATTCCAACATCTCTTATCACCCAGCCTCTTGTAAGGAGGCTGCTCTTCCAAGGGAAGACCCACTGCACTGTGTATATCTCTCCAACACAACAGGGCAGGAATAAGGCTCAGAGGACTGCACATCAAGATGCCAGCGGGGCAGAGTGCAAACTTGCTTTAGCTTTGCTATCCCAGCAGACTATCCACATGCTGATGAGAACAAACCCTTCTGTAACTCCCAGCAATCAGGACACATCCAGCACTGTCAGCAGGCTGTCCTGCACAACCTCTCCAGGGTTCATCACTGATCTCCACAGGAGAAGAGAGCACCAAAAGCTGACAACTAGGTCCTGGCAGAAGATGGGCAGCATGCCCCTGCTCCACATGCAGCACAGAGATCAAGTTCCCACTCCTCACTTCTAACAAGGAAAAAGAAACACACCCCTTCTCCCTCACAGCAAGAAGTGGATTTCCCTATGATCTCAGCACAAGAGAAAAGGCTATAGGACCTTCGGATGCAGGGAGGGCTCCCTGCAGCACAGCGAGCCTGCAGTTCCTCTCCGCTCAGTCCAGAGCCAGGGATGCGCTCTGTGCTGTGCAGCCTGACTCGTGCCTGGCTGATTTCTGTTCCACCCTCTGGGTCAGAACAGCACTCTGTGATGTTCCCTTCCCTGCTACACATCTTCCTGACTGAAAGGAGAATCTGGCAAATGCCCAAGTATTCTTTAACCTCCACATTAACTATTGTTAGCTTTGGCAAAGCCCAGCTCCTGGGATGCCTGGAGTGGTATCGCTTACTGCTGCAGCCTACAGGAACTGCTGTAGTGGCGAGATTCGGAGAACAGGGATCAGGTAGCAGATGCAAAAAGCACAGCCCTCACCCACAGCATCCTCCCTCCCACCCACCATCACCTAACAGGCTTCAGGAGCAGCAACAACTTTTAAGCTTCTCACTGCTGCAAAATGCTCAGAGTGAATATGCAGAACTGAACAAGTTAAAGCAGCTGGAAGTCAGACCAGGCCAAGTGTTACTCTCAGTCCACTATGATGTGTTGGTAGCATTGCAGATTCACAGAGAACTGCAATTATTTGTTTTGGTTTTTTTTTTTTGGAGACAACAGCAAGAGAGAGATGTTCATCTCCGTGTTTGGCTGTTAAGAGAGGCACAGCCCACACCATCACCTCCTCTTCAACCCACATCAGGATGCCCTCCCTGCCTGCAACACTGCAACAGTCCTAGCAACTGCAAAGCCCTCAGTCCTGTACCCCATCACACAAAACCCAGAGGTATCCACTTCCCTTTGCTCTCACAAAATGGTCCGATATCAGTACACTCAGTTCTGGCTGCTCTGAGCATCTCCAGAGATGAGCTGAAGCCCTCTTCTCACAGAGGCCTGCAGGCCTTGCAGAACGTTGACACCAAACCTGCTCAGACAGCCAAGTTGTCCTGGGAAGGCAAATCCTAGGCAGGAACAGCCACAGCAGTCACCAAGCATGGATGAATTCAAGGACCAGAAGGTAGGTTTGCTTAAATAGACATCATGTTTCTTAATATAGCACACACTCTTCCCCAGTATCTGCATAGAGCTGAGTTTGAAACATTCCAGGATTTGCAGTGAGGAGGACTGGTAGGATGGAAGAGGGGCTACAGGAGGAAACCTTTAAAACCCAAGGGATGAGTTCAGAGAAACACCATGTCAGGGACTACAGAAGCAGCAGCTTCCCACCAAAAGACTTGCAATGCAGAGGCCTGCTTAATAATGAAAATAAAATGTAAACAGTCCCCTAGTACAGCAATGCAGTTGCAAGTCCATCAAGGTTCAGTCACAGAAGCTGAAGATGTGGAGGTATTGGGCTGGCTCAGACCTTTCCTCCAGGGAGACATCCTGCATTGTGCCTCACTACACAAGTGTACGAAATCAGTCTGTTGGATCTGTGCACCATAGGCCCTCACACACTACTTTAACACTAAGGGAGTTTCAAGAATTGTGCCAGTGCAATTAGACCTCTGCCATGAGCAGACCGTCTGCTTGCTCATTTTTTCCCAATGAAACGCCAAAGTTGCTTGTCTATTCCCTTTAAGGTCACGCCTACTTTATACCTGCCTCATTCTGGTGGCTTGAAGTCTGCTGGGTTTGCTCTGAAAAGTCTTTATTTTTTTCTGCCTGGGCAGATAAAAACCAGAGAGCATTTGTTCCCCATCTCTACTCCAACAAGGAGAATCTCTACTAAGAGCAACTCGCTGAGAAATTTTGCAGAAAACAACATGGTGAGACAAGCCCAGGAGTCACCCTACCAACGACTGCCACCAAAGCCGACAGCCCAGCAACACGGAGTACTGAAGAGCTCATCTTGCAACTAATAAACACGAGCACCAGCGGCCCAAAAGGCTGCCTGCTCAGCTGCTCATTCCTAACTCAGTCAACAACTGCATCATAACGGATCTGTTTGCACAAGACAGGAATCGAGTGACCCTCTTTACCAGGCGCTGCTTTTGCCCCCAGCTTTTTATTGCAGATGTCACCTTTCTGCCCCCTTCTCACCTCCTCTAGTAACAGGAGCTCCATCAGAAGTTCCACAGAGCCTTTCACCTGCTCATGTAGTACATGACAAGGCATCATGTGTTATTCTGAAGTCACGGTCTACTTGCTTTACATCAAGGCACGTACCAGTAGGTCATGCAAAAAGCTAAAGGTGTCCTCTCTCAGGTTAACTGTGGAAACAGACTTCATTTCTTTTTTCCTGACTGCAGACAAACACAACCACCATGAGCTTTTGATCTAAATCAAGCCTTTGCACGTTTATTTTATTATTATTTTTTTAAACGTACTTACCTATCCTCAAGCCCTACTAGTTCTATTGATCACTGCCCACAAGAAACTGTGCTTTATAGGGCATGCTGCCTCCATATGATTGAAATAGCTTCCTTCCTTAATCAGCATATAATCAGATATTCCCACACAGGAGAACTATAGCTCTGATTGACAAGATAGTTACAAAAATAAACCTGAGGTTTAAATATAGCTTGCCCAGCTCCCTAGAAGGTATGTCCTATTGTGTTATACAAGTCTACCGTCATTTTCCTTGAATTAATATAGTCTGTGTTCTTCTACTGCCTTGATATCTATCAATTGAAGAGCTAGCTACCAGCTTGGAGTTATACAGGAGGGCTGACACCTGGGGTCAGGTGGGAATGGCAGCTAGCCTTCTCGCTGCATGGACTGACTTACCATCAATATTTCATTGGCAATTAACATTTACAAATTCTAAGTTCATGTACCAGTTGAATGCTTGATGTCTGATGCAATTGTAGAGGTAGGTAAACAGATGTGCAGGACTACAAAGCTATGTATGGAAATATACATATTCTTTTGATTGGGAGTACGTATCTGGATTAGATACATGTATGTGGGCAAGCACAAAGCCGGGCATGCAATATTTAATGAATCCCTCCTCCTGGGGTAGACAGTTCAATAGCACAATACTCATCACATTCCTTCCAATCTATCAGGACGTTCTGATGTGTTAAATATGCAGCGTAATGAGGGCAGAGCTCGATAGCCTCGCTCTTCTCATTTCAGGGGAAAAAAAAATTGAGGTATTTTTGAAAGCCATTCTAATTACGAAATGCTCTTCATCTCTTCAAAACCTCCCCATTGCCGACTGGCTACAAAACACGGGACAGACCTCATATTTATTATGCAAATCCTTGGCATTAAGGAAACAGATCACCAACTGACATCTGTCTCCCCCGAAAGGAAAATGAATAACTGAAAATAAAGGGAGAGAAGCCCTCTCCCACACGCCGCAAGCCACCCGCGGAGGGACGCGCCGAGCCCCTGCTGCAATGCTCCCAGCCCCGTGCCGCGCACCGAGCCCGGCCACTGCGGTGCCGCCGCCTCCCCCTCCCCGCACCGCGACCCACCTTTGCCTTCCATCGCGGAGCCTTACGAGCGCCGGGAAGTTGCGGGGAAGTTGCCGGAAGACGCGCTCCCTCCTCACTCAGCCCGAAGCCCCGAGCCGGCCGCCGCTGCCTGCTCCGCGCTGGGGACGGCGCCGTCACAGCCTGGGAGCTGCAAGCAACCACCGAGGGAAGGGAGAGGGGGAAGGCGGCGTGAGGCGCGGAGCCGCCGCCGGGGCAGCGGGGGCCGCGGGGGAGCCGTGTTACCTGGGCGGGAGCTGTCCCTGGCCGAGCGGTGCTGCTGCGGGGGCGAGTGGCTCGGCGGCCCGCCGCGCTGCCTGGC
>JACDJE010000525.1:66190-143901 GCA_016647715.1 Pavo muticus | reverse complement strand
TGTCACGGTTTTGTGATTTTGGTTTTTCAGTATTCCACATCATAACATCATGTAGTGCATTGGGAGTTAAAGTGTTAACACTCTAATCCGGCTACCTGCCCCTACACGTCATGGAGGGGTGGGCTGGGGGTGGTGCTGTTTCTTTGGATTCCCAACGAAGAGGCAAGTGCTCCGTTAACTCTCTCTCTCTCCACTTTGTTTGATTTATCTATCTCAATTAGATTGTATTATATTATATTATAGTTAGTAAAATAAGTTTACCTCCCTAGAGGTCTGTTTGTTTTCTTTCCTTTCCTTTTCCCTTCCCCTTCCTCTTTGGGGGGGGCTGGGAAGGGGGCCCTTGGGCCCACTGTCCCTGTCATGGGCATAGACTGGTCCAGGTAACCCCGTGACACCTTGGTTCAGTAGTGCTCCTGAGAAAGGCTGGTTCAAGGTCAGATATCAGAAGAGCACCTCCTGCTAGTAGGCAAAGGAGACGGGCTAGAGCCACCAAGTCCCCTTTCATCTGGGGGACGTGTAAAATATTCCTTCAAGAAGAGGCTCTGGTTCAGCAGTGCCTCTCACTTTGCACAGGATGAGACACCAACAGGAGCACTGTGCCCTTGGCAGGCTCTGGTGAAATCCACTTGCTGATCTCTCTGGAGCAGAACATCACCCACCAAACCAGGTAAGCTACTACCAAAGAGACCTCAAACATTGAAGTAGCACAACTCTAAATCCTGTCTGTTCTGATCCCCTCCCTTCATAAAAAGGGTGATAAGAACCGGGCAGCTGCAGCACATTCACACACACTCCCAGGTATCTACCTTGAGCAAAGAGCCGTAATAGAAGGAATGGAAACAATTATACAAAGAATAATGTTCTTCATCACTGTTTCTCCATGTTGCCTTTTCTATTACTGCAAATATTTGACTTTGAAAGCCTCTTTCTGCATGAGAAGTGAGAGATACTGTGCATGGAAACTTTACAGGTTACTACTTCATAGTAACTACGTTCTTTTAAACTTCGTAAAACAAGGACACCATAATTTTATGTAACACCTGTACCATTTAAAATTAAGAGGCGGATTATACGCAAGATTAATAACATTTTTGTAGCTCTATAAATACGCTCTTATATTTTAAGATACGAAACGTTTTACAGAAGCAAGATGTCTCTAATAGTGAAGGATTTAGACCCCACCAGAAAATCCTTATGGAGCAGGTCCTACCAGTAGTAGCATCACTGGGATCATCTTTCAGACAGAAGCCTACGTGTCATTTTGCAGGATACAAAACACAAATGAACAAGTCTTCAATACAACTTATAAATATGTTACATATGCCATATAAGATGCCAAGTGGGAGTGATGCACTCTGGAATTACGTCGTGCAAATGTAATTTTATTTACCATTCAAGCAATGTCCATCCATCAGATTTTGTGGTAAACCAACTACAGTTATAGAATCCCAGTTTTCCACCATCCCAATGAATGAGACTGTAAAGCAGGTATTCGAGCTGACAGTACAGAAGGGAAAAAAAAAAAAGGATGTGAAATGCAAGCATAGGCTGACCTCTGGATATCACCAACTGCCACTCCCCCAAGGCCCTATCTGGCAGGAACAGGGCCATTCATGTTCCCAGATCATGCTGTACTGCCTCAGCTATGTTTGGATCATTCAGTAGCAAAAAAAGACAGGGTTTAAAACTGGTTTCAACACAGTATGGAAACCTCAGATGTAGGGTTTAATCCTGGAGTCCTGCTGCTGTGCACTTTTCATCCCCATACCACTACCAAGTCCTCCTTCCAAAGTTCCCTTAAGCAATAAGGCCAACAGCACACCAAGATCTGGACCCAGCCACTCCCAGGCAGCATACAATATCCAAGAAAGGTCTCAGATCAGCAGGGCAGGACACTTGGCTTCTCAACACAAAGTCCTACATAAGGTATAAAAAATAAAAAAAAAAAAAGACCTGCCTCAGCTCTAGAAGTGTGCACACCAACAACACATTCAACTTAGAGTCATAACACTGTGCATTTCCCATGCACAGAAACTCCTATTAGACACAGGCTTTGGTGGCCATGCTCCTGCTGTGGAGCATTGACACAAGGGGCCAGATCCAGGTGATTTACAAGCTAGTGCCTTGGACTTAGTACAACCATACAAGTCTGGCTCTCCATCCCCACACTTATTTGCCAGCAGGAGCTGAGAGCCAAGGGGGTTCTCTGCAGGAGGAGCAGAAACTGAATTACTGCCTCATACAGATGCAAGCAGCCCCTCCAGGAACACAGTGGACTGTCCAATATGGCTTCCAGCAAAAAGCAACTATCCAATGCCAGATCCATTCAGGTTTTATAGAAAAGCATGGACAGTGAACTCCCTTCTTGCTATTTCTGGATTGCTCTATCATCATCTGGGGTCATGATTAGAGACAATCATTGCTTTTCCTCCGCGAGATGCATGAGCTTTTCAGTTCATTAGACTCAGGGCATTCAGCAGCCGCTGGCCAATAGCCACCTGGGTCACTATTCCTGATACCCTTCAGCATCTGTATATATATATACACACACAGATACATACAAAATATATATATATACACACACACACACACACATATATATAAGTGTGTATATATATATATACACACATTGTTCATAGTTATTGATGCCAACTGGCGCTATTCTGAGACATAGATCAAAAGGTGTATGGTTCACAAATCAAGAAAATGCCATCCATTTCCAATAAAGTCGTACTTCACTAATTCTAGTGCCATACTTTTTCAGTAAAGCTACAAGATGATGCATCCAGGTGAGGCCAGATCAGCCATCTCCCTGGAGCCAAATGCTTTCATGCGGCCTCACTAAACATCTGAACCAAGAAGCACTGACAAAGCGACAGCAAACATTTGCAGCTGAGATCTTCATGGAAATACCTGATATAGTTAATAATACTACTTAAAATTTTATAATCAGTTGTTTTGAACCATCCTAGGAAATTCAATGGAAAAACACATTCTACTAAGGCACGTTATTCAGAACTGAAAGACATTGTTTTGAAAAGAAAAATACGCAGGTTTTCCTGTGCCACTTCATTCCTAGCAAACAACACTACTTACTTTCACAAAGGTGATTTAAATAGACGGCTGGAAACAACTGCTTCTCCCAACAACTTAACACCTATACTTAACAGAAAGAAAAGCTACAAGCTTGATTATGGAAATAGCACAACTAAAGAATAATGATAAGGCTTTACGATCCATATGTACATCCACCTGGAAAAGAAGGCATTAAATCCACAGTGCCTGTGAGATCAGCAGGAGTTCACTAAGAGCGTACAGCGAAGGCATTCAGCTGAAGAACAGTAGCTCCGTTTCTAATACCCCAGGATTCAGACTTCCACAGGGCCCAAGGCAGGACCCACCAGTAATAGCAGACTGCAATTTCTGCAGGCTTCAAAACCTGATACTTCTGGTAGTTCCTCTGGTCCTTCTCCAGTGCAACAGATCACCACAGTCACTTTCAAGGTAAGCTGGAAAGCTGCAATAAGGACGTGCCACATCAGGTTTGGGTGGCTACCTTGCTTTGCAGCTTTTACATAATGAAGATGACCTCAAGAAAAGCAGTAGAGTTGTTTCAGCCTTATGAGATTACTGAGTATAAACTCCACATCTACACGAGCATAAACTCATTTCAGGGGTGGTGTGCCAACCTTAAACAGCGCTGAGATTCAGCAAGACTCCTCTAGACTCACTGCTCTTGAAAATCTTTAAATAAAGAAGGAACTGACCATGGCTGTGCACACACAGATACATGGCTAGCACAGAACACTTCCAGCACACTGCTTGCACTAGGCCCTGTTCTCCATTTCACAAATGGTGGAACATGAGGCCAAATTCTGCACCCAGTTCTGCTGTGACCATCCTTAGCACATACCACAGAAAAGACGGTTTTATCAAAACCAGGGTATTTTGGGTTTTTTTTAACTATAAATAACAATTAAGAATTTAAACATTCTGTTCTCTGCCCCTGTGTACTTCCCACGGCCGCACACTTGCGTTGCTTCAGCACATCAGGCTTGTCCTCTCTATTTCTGGGAACTTTATGACCAAAGTGGGTGGAAAAACTCAATTCTAGGTGATTTTTTAAGCAAGTCCTGCTATTCCTGGATATTGCTTTTTATTCTGGGGGAAATGCACTATGAATACAGTTTAGGTAGGAAAGCCTCATGTTACTGAGAGATCAATCCCACTATTAAAATTAGCAGGTAATTCCAGATACCTGGTGCTATGTTCATTAGGAATGAAAAACATGTCTCAGCACACAGCAACACGTCATAACTGTACTTCATGGTCATTTTTAAAGATGAGGTGAATACTCTAATTTTTGAAAGCGTTACTGCTTCTTCAGTAGTTGATAATTAAGGACTAAAGGCAATTAAATAGATCTTCTACCATATAATCACACAGCATCATCTCCATTGCCTTTCCAACTAGGTAAGGCATCAGAGACCTTTACCCAGTGACCAAACTATGCATTTGCTTCCACAAGTGCAAACTCAGAGTAGCTCCGCATGGACTTATTTAAAATCTTGACTGGAAGAAGAGACTCAGGACAGTAATATTTAAACTTCTCCACTGATTTCTCCCTCAATTCTCATATGGCAACAAAATGGCTACAATTTACAGCATGTAATTTCTCCACTGCGAGACACTGATACGAATAGAAAGTTTAAAATTAACAGCTGACTGTCAGTGCAATTATTTCAGTGTATTGCATTTGCTAATAGGCAACATCAGAACATCAGGTGTGCTGGTCAGCAATACGGGGAAACACGAATTCAAGGCTAAAAGGTATCTGAAAAGCTCAGCTTCAGTCTTCAAAGAGATCAAAAATATACTGGAAGTGTTAAAAAGCTGGTAGTGCTGAGAAAGCCTATTCTACTGTCAACCCAGTTATTCTGCAATGGCTCGTTAGTATCAGATCAGATCAGGCAATCCAAGCCTTCCTTCATGTAAATGTCCTTCCCCCTGCCCTCCTGCCATATCCCAGAGTTGGATTCTGCTCGTTTTGTTGGTATCACTGCTGTTTTCATCAATTTGGAGCTGCTGAAGTTTTCAAGACTGAATTTGGGATTACTCTGAAGCAACAAAGAAATTGATACTTTCACACTGTAGCAAGCAGAGTCCCTGCGAGGATTCTCCAGAGTAAGTTCATACCACTCATCTTTTTCCTAGGCAAAGTTTCAGAAAAGTACATTGAGCCTCATATTAAAATTATCTAGGATGAAATTGAACAACTCTGTCCATTTGCAATAGTTGGTGCATTGTGTTTCTGACATCCTAAAGCCTTTGCTATAAGCTATTGCTAACTGATGGTCAGGCAAGTTTTACACCCAGTAAAGCTCTCTCCCAAAATACACATTCAGAACTGAGAATCAGTAAAGGATGAAGCTCTGAGGGCTGTCTGTTGAGGCGGGAGTTTATTCTACACTGTTGAATTTCATACTGGACTGATCATTCAAACTGCATGGCCACATATTTTCCCCTCACACTGTGTAGATTGCAGCTAAATCCCCACCACAAAGGCTGGAACCAGATCTCCAGTGTCTCAAGTAATGGTAAACACTCAGCTATGGAAATGGAGTACAGACCAGTATGTGAATGGATGATGAACTCTGAATCAGATTTAGGGCTCAGTAGGATTGTGTTGGAGACCCACATCAGCTTAAAGAGACTTAAAGGACCCCAGTCCAACATCTGCTTAAGAAAGGACCATCACAACACCTGAGTGTGTCCATCCTGCTGATAGCCCTTGACTTGCTGGACTTGGAGAAAAAGAGAATCAGGGATGGTACTTCACACTGGAGCAAGCATGGCAGATATGCTTCATTCGTGAAGATGAGAGACTTGTCAGCCTTTATACAGATAGCATTAAATTCAAGGAAAGTGTTTTTGCATTAATAATACATTCTCAGTGACTGAGAAGCAAGGAGACTTTCCCTCATTATGCCAATAAAACATTCAGTACTTCTGGCTTTTCCTCATAAATCCTCCAAGTAGCCTTGATCAGTAAACTACCCTTTATCCATTGAAGACTGACAGCAAATAAGGTCCATCTTAACCAGGTTTCAGAGGAGTGAAACAAAAAGAAGCACAGCTTAAGAAAAACTATTCCCCAAATTAGAAGTGCCGTTCCTTGCTTTCCTTTCTTGTTTTGCACATGCTATTAAAAACAGTGAATAAAACACCTTACTTCTGAAAGCAGACATCCTGATACATCCACAAGACACCGCAATATTACTCCCAGGCCTCTGTGCTATTGAGTGAACAGTCATCAGCTCAAGCCACAAGATCTCCGCTGAAACATGACGACACCGTAAATAGTTTAATTCAATCCAAAGAGAAAAGCCAAAGCTTTCAGTGTGTATCCCACATAAATATCAAATCATAAGGTTCAACCAAACCTGAGACCCGGGAGAAGAAACTCAATTAATTAGCATCATGATTTGTACTATTACTGAACATAAAAATCACTTAGAAATAGCAAGGATATGGGAGCTATGAGAGAGGAAACATCCTCGTATCATTGGCAGGAAAACAGTAAACTCTTTTAGTATCATTTTAGTGTAACGGTATTATTAAAATCTTTATACTTTGAGTGAAAGCATTAATTATTACACCCACCAGGAATATTTCTCATTGTCAAACTGCCTTTTGCCATGCTAATAAACACCAAGCTTTGCATGTAAAAATTAACCGTGTTATCTCATTCACAGGTCAAACGACAGACTAAAATAGTTTCTGCAGTTCTCCCTAAATAACTAGCTTTTGCATATCAAGTTTTACGGCATATTAGAAATGAATGCAATTCAAACAGGATTTGAATAGCTGAGTAGATAGAGAGGGAAAGATAAGAGCAGATAAGAAAAGCCTTGTGGTAAGCTAAGCCTTCTGAAAATGCTGCTTTTTTTAAAAAAAAAGATTATTTTGTTTTTTATTATTATTTCAGGAGCCTGAATGAACTCAGGATGAAACAGCTGCACACAGGTCATTACTCAGAGTATGCACAGGTCAGGCTCCCAGCCACTGTGCATAAGAGGAACGCCAAAACAACTTCCTGCATTAAAAATAAAGTCACTTTCAAGTACTCCAGCACTTCATTCAGGCTAAATGCAACTTCCACGGCTCCCACATAACTCAGGGAAGTGAGGTGGAGGAATCTTTCTGCTTCTTAGGTATTTAAATAACAGCCGGATGACTGAAGCCTCCCATTTTTTGTAACATGTAGGCCTCCCTATTGCTAGGGCCCTCTTTCCACTTTGTTTTACTAACACGGTGTGTTGTAGGAATGAGGGAACAGGAACATGGCTACTTTTTTTCCTCATTATTAGGCACGTTTAAGCAGAGCCACCTCTGGGCTACCACAACCTCTTCCCCCAGCATCAGAACAGCTTTGGCCATCTGCTTATCCAGTAGGTTCAGGTGCCTACCCACAGCATTGCAGCAGCTCCCAGGGGATGGCTCAAGCACTACAAACTCGGTTATCAGCAGTTCTAGGTGGCGGCACACAGCCAAGGTTTGCCCACTAGAGCCAGATCCACACAGCAGCCCTAGCTCTCACCATCTTTGAGCCCTCCCAGGACATGGCTATATTTGTGTTGCATTTAATGAGATTTCTAACGCTTGTAAAAGGAACGGGAATTTCACTTGCTCTCTAGAATGCATTAGAGAGTGCATACAGTCCTGGCTTAGTATCTTACACTCCTCCTACATCTGTCAGTGGGGACAGAGTCTGAGGCACAGGAACAAAACCTTCGCANTCCGCCGCCCGCAGCGCCGGGCCCGGGGCTCCGCAAGGAGAGCGCCGCCAGCGCCCGCCGCCCCCAGGCCGGGCACCGGCTGAGATGCTTCAGGAGTGCGGGCGCATCGATCGCCTCCGCGGGACGAGGGGATGTTGCCCGGGCGGTGGAACGCTCAGCGCGTCCCGCCCGCTGTGTTGGTTTCTACAGGTGATGGGTGCGGGGAATTCTGCACATGGCCGAGGCCCCGAGCACGGCACTTCACTCGGAGACATCGCTCTGCTCGCACCAACCTCCCCACAGTGCGGGCCCACAACACCTGCAGTCGTGGAGAGGAGCTCTTAGCAGAAGACTCAGGCCTTCTCCAGATACAGTTTCCCAAGATTAATTGTGCTGATTCATAGAACATCCACCTTATGGGTAGTTCGGGCTTCCCTGCTTTCTGCATCCAGCTGCTAGAGCTTAACCTCCCTATGCTTAACAATAAGCTGTCCCCCACTGACAAGAAGCTGATAAAACATCCACACCAGGACCACTTTGGGACCTCTCACTACAAGAAACACATTGCAGCCCTGGAGCACATTCAGGGAGGTGCTCCAGACCCTTCACAGCTCTGCTGCCTAAGTCATACGGGGAGCAGTTGAGGGAACAGAGGTGCTCAGGGGACACCTTAATGCTCTTTACAACTCTCTGACAGGAGGTTATGGTGAGGCTGGGAATGGCCTTGAGCAGTGCCAGGGGAGGTCCAGGTTGGATATCAGGAAAAGTGTTTTCTCAGAAAGAGTGGTGATGCACTGGAACAGACTGCCAGGGAGGTGGGGGAGCTGCCACCAGGGACTCAAGAACAGTAGAGATGTGGTACTGAAGGATGTGGTCAGTGGGCAATATTGATGATAAGTGGACAGTTGGACTAAATGATCTTAGAGGTCTTTTTCAACCTTAATGATTTCTACTTAGATGGTTGATTGAGCTCCTTAAGTTTGCCCCTATAAAGAAGTTTCTCCAGCTCTGGAATTGTTTCTGTATTATTCTCCTTTTTTCCCTTTATTTTTCTATTTAGGCATTATGTGGATGGTAAAACCCGTTTCTGTGCTTGTTTTTATGATTTGTATTACTGCAAAAATCCCTCAAAGTGACCACTGCTGGGAGCTGCACTACACTCCTCTGAGCTAACAACAGGGAGGAGCAGAGTTGAAGCAAAACACCCAAGCCCACCAATCCATGCATTCAGTTTCCAATCACACTTAACAGATCTTTCTGGTGCCATTTGGGATGTTGTAATCTCCCTTCCATTTCACAAAACCATCAGAAGTCCTTAAAACCCAGATCCTTACAATTTAAGAACAGCTTAAAGGGAAGCCCTCCTATGTAGAACACAGTTGCAGAGCCTTGAAGGCTCTTAACACAAAGGAGCAAATTCAAGGGAACAAATCCACTCAATATATTTCTTTCCACTGCCATCCATAGGTAACCTCGCAAGCTACTTAACATTAGAAATGAATATTGTATTTTCTGTACTCTTCTCTACATTTCAGCTGCATCCTGCATTAAAGTATCACAAATCTGGACTAGGTTGGTCAAGATCACATTACCATTACTCCTCTAGCCCTTCAGGAAAGTCAGATCTGTATTTACTTTGGCTTTCCAGGTAAGCAAGCATCAAATGAAGATACATACATTATCAGCATCTCAGTATCACATCAGGTTGTTCCCTGACCCACAGTAAGATGGAGCTCTGCAGAACTCATGAGATGCAGGTGTGCTGACCCAGGGCTCCTTCCCATCAACACTGTTTGAGCCAAAGGGGAAGGAGAACTTCAGAGGCACCACTCTCCTGTAGCAAATCCACAGGGCTGCCAGTGGTAGTTCCCATACCCTCTCCATTCACAAGAGCAGCGCACCATCCAGACAAGGTCATGCACAGAGCTGTGCACGCGCCATGGTGGCTGCATGGGGCACTTCTACAGGACTGTGGATGAACCAGGAGGGAGAAGACCTCTGGTGGTTGTATTTCCTCTCGTCTTTGACAGGTTCTAATGAAGACCATCCAAAAAGGGCAGCAAACCGATGCGCAAAGGCACCAACTCAAGGGCCAGCAGATATTCTATACCAAGCTCTGCACAAAACTGGCCATAAGCCAGCTTCAGTTCTACAATTTGATTGCCAGAGAAACCAGTTTCCAAAATACCCAGAAGCCAACCTCAGCATCCAGATCAAACAAATTTCCTGGCTAGAGACAGAGCTGCTCTCACTGCTGGGCACAGAAAGGCACTTGACCTGCCCACAGACCTTAAAAACAATTAACAGTTCAGTCAAAAAAGGAGCTGCACTGCGTTCTGAGCAAGGGGGAACAATAACTGCTAGCTTCCATGTACAGGGTGGGCCTAACCTTGAAACCAGCACACCCCTTGAAACCAGCTGCTGAGCAGGACTCAGACAAGCACTTGATGAACTCCTGTTTTCTGTGGAATCTATTCCCAAATCCAATAGGTGTCATCAGCTAACTGCCAGAAGAACAGATTCCTTTAGGACAGAAAACAAAACTGCTCGGTTACCAGTGTCAGAAGATGCTCACAGACCATGAGCTGCGCTCAGAGGAGCACAAGCCAAAACAGCAGGTTGCAAGAAAGTAGGCCATGACACTGCAGCAGCAGGAAGGACCTCTAACGCTACTAAAATAAGAAAGAATGGAGTTGGGGAAGGAGAGGAGTAAATAGAGACTTGAAGTCCTAAAAAAAATATATATACATATAGAATAGGTATCTGTAAAATACAGAGAGTGCTCTGCACAACCTGTCATCTTCCACCTTGAGGCAGATGTACACTGCTTCTGATTACGAGCAAGCAAAACTATGAACTACTGCCTCATCAGCTGAGGTAGCACCATCCTCACATCATCCAAGTAATTTCTAGAAGCAGAGAAGTGCATTAGGAGCTGGTGTGGGGAATGAAGTCCAAAGCAAGCCACAACCTTTGAACAAATGGTTTAATTACACAAGATTATTGATCAAATGTTGATGCTAATCAGATGCTATTATTAAATAAGAAAGCACTAAAAGGCACAAAAATACCAAAACAAATGATTTCGTAATTATTTACAACAAATACTAAAAGCAATATGGAATAAAAATCAGGAAGGAAGGCATCCATCCTTGTATTGACTCAGGAAGCTGCTTCCAAGCCCTAGCATGTTTGGTGAAGTACTACCAACTTTCTATTGCTACTATTCTTCAGCAGCATCTATAGGCAGATCTGTCTGAATTCAGTGTTTGAATAAATTAATGCAAAGGCTAAATGTTTTGATTCATCAGGCTATTAAAAGGGTCAGATGAGAGACCTGGTCTTTGCATGGCATAGCCCCCGTAGGAGTGCAGAAGTACATCAGAATGCACTGGATCACTCAGTAAGGAGCTTCCCAGAACAGAACTGGAGAACTCCACCCACCTTCCTTTTGCCTTGCTAACTTGGGAAAAAGGCAATGCATTAAACAGCCACTTGGAAGAAACTCTAATATCCATTAACAGGAGTCTTCCTGCTGACTTTAATGGCAGTTGGATCTGACCCAAACACCTCAACACCAAGATTTCACTTGCTATGAGGGACTGGGCATCATGAACTCCTGAAAGCCTAGGGAAGCTGGAGGCTGCTCTCCATCCCTGCATGAAGTGCTCAGTACTTTCAGGGGTAGCTCCTGGCCCATCTGTGCCCCAAATCTCTGGTTATACAGTTTAGTAAATAACTCAGTCACCTCCTCGGCCAGGTGTGGGCAGGGAGCTGTTTTCTGAAGCCAGGTTATTATACCATTATAGAAGCTTAATGCTTTCACGCATACACACACACACAAAAAAGGTAAATATTAAAATAATCTGCTGAATGAAGCCACTTAAGCATTATCCCCCTTTCGACTTGATTGGAAAAGGTAATTACATCCATTCAGCATGCTTTACACAAGAAAAAGGAGATTCTCAGAGCTGAGGCAGGAAGGAGCTTCCTGCTGGCAGCTCACCTGGGGCAGCCACAGGCAGCCTGCCCTCCTAAGAGCCAAGTGCTGGAATGCTTGCAGGGGATGGGCTATTTCTCTTACTATCTTATTACCTATTTGCCTACTCCTATTTCCTACAGTACTATTTGCTCATAGCTACTCCACAGCCATCAAAGCTGAGCAGCGCTCATATTCTCCACGTGATGTTAGACATCACAGCCTGACCTCTGCCAGCCTCAGATCCCAGGAAGCAATTTCTTTGCCTTACTCCTACCACGTAGGAGCTATTTCTAGAGAGCTGAACTCCACCTCAGATGGTGCAGTCTTGCGAGATGCCCACCAAGAAGCACCAAGAAGTACCAACAACCACTGCCACAACCCTGAGCAGGTGCTCTGTTTTCTAGACTGTTACACTCTAACAAATGCAAGTGCATCCCCAGGGCAGCATCCCCAGTCCTCTGGGAATTAGACCCTTCTGTGACAACTGAGGCCAAAACCCAGTTTGTTCAGTTCCTCTTGGCAGATACCATGAAATACACTGAGAAGTGACATTCAATTAGAACAGTGCATTAGAAAACCATGGCACTGAGCAACATATTTTGTGGTCATGGTAGTTACGGGTTGGTGTATTGGACTACGCGATCTTTGTGGTCTTTCCCAACCTTAATGATTCTATGAGTCTATGAAAACAAGGAGAAAAGAAGCAAGGAAAGAAGAGAGAAGGAGGGGGTAACTGTTCTGCTCACAAAGAAGTTAAGTTGCTTCTGACAGGTTCTTGTTGATACCAAGCAAGGTATTTGCAGGTGGGCTAACAGTCATGTACAAAAAGAAGAGCTGAACTCACCCAGCTGATGTAGGGGATCTCTGGGCACACAGCACTCCTCAGCAAGCAGCCTAGGTCCAGGAGGTGCTCTCACTCCAGTGGTTGGCCCTTGTAAGAGCCCAGGGTGGCTCTACCCTGGGTCCACCCCTTCTGATTAGCTGGGGAGCACAGGTGCAAGCTATTTGCCTGAGCTCCCTGGGCCAGCCACACCTCTCCCTCAGGTGCTCAACCAGCAGTTCAAGCTGTGACCCAACCTTTTAATTACACCAATGCACTCAGATGCAAAAAGGGACAAACCAACCCCTTGGTGCGAAGTTATTTATCTCTACATTAGAGTTATGTCAGGCTGTGACACAAACCTCAAGCACTTGAATAGCCATAGTACAGACAAAAATACTCACGTGCTCAACCTGAAGAATGAGCTCATGCATTTTTGCTTGATTATCCCCAAGCCCACTGGACATCATGCAAAGGCCATTTTCAATGGCTTATTTAATAAGTCTGCCAAGATACTGCATGTGTCTGCTCTTCCCTGCTGAGGTTTTCCTTAGAGAAAAGCTTGGTTGGTTTGTTTGCTTAGCTTGTATACATAGACAGCAATTTCTTTAAGCCTTACTTTCCTTGATTGATGAGATCTCATTGTTTTCACTGCAGAAGCTTTGGGCTGCAACCAACCCAAACAGTATGAAAACTAGCATGCCTGAGCCTGAATGAACAAACAGCATTTGGAAGACCTTGCTTGCTTCCCCCTTGCCAGCTGTGCCACAGCATGTCCATGAGATGCAGAGGGATTTAGCTGCATCACCTACCTGCATGGCCAAAACACGCACCCTAAGGAAAAAACAGTCTGTCAAGCATGATTGTTTAGAAAGTAGCAGGTACTCAGCTCTGTCTGGTGAACACATCCCTTTTCTCTTAGCTGGGTAGCTACACCTAGCCCACTTATGGTATTCCTTAAACACTGCAGCGTTATCTCACAAGCAACAGCTAGATACAGATGTAGACAACAGTGGAGAGTCAAGGAAGAATGCAGGGTTCACTCTGACAGTATAGCCAGCTGCAAGTTACTTAAAGCATGTTCCCTCTCCAGCACTTCTCCATCCCTGCCCTTGCTGCAGGCCTTCCAGAGAAGGATAACACAACGTTTTGAGACTGTGGGCAGCATTTGTAACTTGCTGCTGGTTTGACATTCGAATGGACTGCAGCAAGCACAGCACTTCAAGATGGAAGAACCACATGTTGTACACATTCTTCCTTCATTCTACAGAGTCTAACATATGCTGAATGCAAAGTTTTTTCATCTTAGACAGTTGTCCAGGGTTGGTTTCAGAGGACACTGTAGGAACTGAAAGCACTCAACCTACCACCTACATGGGATCAGATATTATTCTCTGCCCATCCAAACTCACCCTTGCAGATCCTGCCCAGGTGACAAGAGTAGGACAACAGTGGAAAGAAGAGCTGACTTTGATAAAGGAAGTCAGCAAGCCCAGGTGCAGAGAGAAGGTATATTCAGAGAAAGGTGTGGGGGTTTGGATGGCAATTTCGTTTTGTAAGGCAGAGCTGCCAAAATATATGGTGGGCTGAAGGGGAAGAATAACAGCATGGGTAGGAAAAGCAGAGTCTGAGAGATGCAAGAGGGTGCCTGTACTCACATCCAGGAGTCAAGGAGGACAAATGAGCACATCATTTTACATGTCTTAAAACTTACAATCAGAAGAGATTTTAGTCATAAAATGAAACAAAGGCAGAAGAAGGTTTGGAGTGACTCAAGGTGGCAGGAAGCCAGTTGTGACTGAATCCCATGCCAGCAAGCAAGCTGGAGGAGGAAAACTATTTAGTCAGCAAGGTGGCAGGACTGGGAAAGTTTAGCACATTCAGCATAGCAGTGGGGTTTGAGACCCTCCAATTAAGAGAAGCAGAGGAAGCCAAGGCTGGAACGAGCCCAGTCTGGGCATTAACAAACACCACATTACACTGGGATGAGAAAGCAAGGGGAATCAGCAGTAGCAACCAAGATTACAAGAGCAAACAACAACAAAAAAAAAGATGCTACTTCAATGCTTAGAGCAGCATGAACTCTGAATGGTGGCCCATGCAGCCAACTGGCAGCAGGGGGTGGAAATAAAATGCCACCAAAAACAAAACCCACCAAACCAGTAGCAACAGCAAGTGGGAAAAGCAGTGGGATTGTTTTCCAGTGGGAAGATGTTTTCTTGCCGATGCCAAGAAAGCACAAACCTGCAAACTGCTTCAAAATTAAATCATTTGCTGGGAAGACCTACTGCTTCATCCCGAGAATCTCCATCTCATAAACTTCTAACACCAGCACATCATTGCAGTGCTCAGGGTGCCACCCCCAATGGGACTGCAGCAGGCAGAAGCCATGTTGACCTGAGACTCTCTGGGTGGGCCACATGTGCTCCTTCAAGGCAGGAGGTCTGCAAGCTCCAGCCACACCATCTCCACCCTACCCCACACAAAGCATTGCAGTCCTGGCACTTACATGCAGACACAAGCCACATTCCCCACACGGAGGGCTGCTCTCCTCTCCCTGCCCAGCACCCAGGCTTGCCACTGCTGCCTGCTGTTCTCCTACCTCCCCACAGCACCCATTCATCACTTGGTTTTCCATTCACCCTTTCCCCACTTTCAGCTTCAGTTCTGCTCATCCGTGTGCTGTAATAGACTCCATCCTCACACAAGGCTGAGCACTTGCTGTGCCTTGCTGGTATCATGGCATAGGAGGAGAAATCACTCCTGCTCAGCCCCCCTGGCAGCGACCACGAAAAGCCATCATTAAACACCAGCAGCCTCCCGAGGCCACACGAGGTTGTGCATGTCCCTCTGCCCTCTCCTGGCCGGAACAAGAATTGTCGAACTTGTTTTTTTCCTCCCATCCCACTGTTACTCACAGCACAAGTTCATACCTATTAGTAGACATTCACACTCAAGGCTTACTTTAACCATCCTTGAAAAATTGTGGGTATGTACAGCGCGCATATTTTACACCTCTAAGCACATTAACATTGCTTAATGCCTTCCCAATAGATCACGTTCACACTCACAGTAAGAGCCTTACATAAGTTGTGACACCCGTGGATCAGCAACAAGGAGCACACACAGCAGTTCACACTCAGCTGGGCATGCAGCTGCTCCAAGTGCAGCCCTTAATCTCTAGCCAACATCTTTCAGCATGCACCCCAAATCCTAAGGCACTGCCAGTCAGCCTTGAATAAGTCTCTGCTTGGCAGCTAGGGTCAGAAGACACAGTGAAAGTCACCTGTTTCTGTTCTCTTTAGCAATTCTTATTTCCATGTGCATATTTTCAGGTGGGTTACATAATAAGGTCTTGGTTCAGTTTTGGGAAAGCTAGGTACATTGGGTCCAGCTTTTTGCAGGTGCTCCAGGTGTCAGGCAGTCTAAATCACTGTCCTTTGTAATACTGAAAGGATGAACATAACCCTTCTTCAGGCACTTCTATGAACATGTGCCTAAGCAGCTTCATTCTCAATCCTTGCTGGGAGAACCTTGCCAGAGATGGAATCAGGACACAGATCACACCACCCAGCCCTCCCATAGAGGCAGGTCTTCTTGCCCACCTCTATCTGAGAGGCCAGTGAGCACCATCCACTCCTCTTACTGGGCTGGATTGCTCTCTTTGCTGCTCCACTTTCAATCTGCATTGCATTCCAGTCCCCTCACGTGCACACTTTGTGAGAATTCAAACAAATCAAATACAGCAGTCTCTCACCCCACACCACTCATTAGCTGACTTCACCTATGAACAGCGTGACAACTGGAGAACATAGTTGCAATATCAGTGGAAACCCAGCCCTACATGTGTATTTATTTTTATTTATTTTTATATTGCTGCAAACAGAGCTCCGAGCACTACAGATGCACAAGGGGGCAATCACCCATTATTTCTGCCTGATCCTGGCCTTGCAATCCCCATCCTGATTAAATTACTGGGGGCAGGATTATCAGCAAGATAATCAGATGCAGCATCTAATCCAGATAATTCAGCTTTACTGGATCTCACAACACAGGACTACACTGACCACCCAGCCAGGGCATTCCAAAGCGTTACATCCCATTCCCACCACTTAAAGAATTCGAGCATCCCAGAGACTTGCACGTAAGGGAAAGCTAAGGAAAATATTCCCAAATTCAGACAGGTTTGTAACTTGCTTAACTGGCATGGCTCTGAGAGCTCCCTGGTCCAGCAGAGTCAAGGTTTTAGAGCAATAATTCATCTGAGCATCTCACTAACTATTTCACAGCTGCAGAACCTCCATCTTTAGATCTCAATAAAGTCTCAAGTCCTCTATCAGGAGCAGCTTTGCCTATCCCAAGGCAGAGGCATAGCTCAAACAGCTTTTTTGGTCTGGGCAGCCCCCTTGCCCCCCCTATATGCTTTCCATTTCCTTGGCCTTCATCTTGCCAAACAATGCTTGCACTTGCAGGAGGCTACAAGAACACCTTGAGAGGGGACAAGATCTGGAAGTGAAAATTGGTCTGCATTTAGAGAGCTCCAATATCTGGAAAAAGGCAAGAGATTTTAGCAATTCTTATTGCCTATGTTTGCTGCTTCCCCTTAGTTCAGCCTGACCTTCCTTCCTATGTTTCTACAAGTTGGTCACTCTGGACAAAAGCCAGGAGCTCAGCTATGCTCTGAGGAGGGCCAGCTTTGGGCATCCGAACCTTGGCAAGCGGCTGCAGCACACAGCAAGCAGGCCTTTGTTCATCAGCAAAACAGCCTGGATAAGGCACAAAGACAGAAAACACATCTGATCTTCCAGCAAGTCCTGTATTGTTCTCAGACAGCATGAGAGGGCACTTTAAAAACCTCTTCTGCAGACCAGCACAGCCTGAACTCCTGCTCTGCTCGGAAAATGAATCACTTGGAGGCTTTCATCACCTTATCAAAGTCCCCAGCAGCCCCTGAGTGCCCTCCCACAAAGAGTTTGATCTCCCTTTAGGAAGGGGATAAAGCTGTCCTTGAGCAAAGCTGCTTTTCAGTGAGGCCTTGTGCTGTTCTCACGAGAACGTCAGACACCTCCAGGTGTCCCTCAAACAGGTATCTATCAATAGTTGCAGCTCAGATTTTCCAGAGCTGCTCACAGAAAATAGACTGTCGGCATCTGACTTCTGTGAATCACATTTCTAATGTGCCCTTCAAACAGAAGAGATGTCTAGATTACATTTCTGATGCTGCATAACTACATTGGTCCAGCTTATCTCCAATTACAAGGGCAAACAGGGAGGACTGGGAAGGAAGAAGCTGAGCAGAGAGCAGATGAAAATATGTTGCTGGCTGCCATCAGTTCATGCTCACTGCCAAAAGCAAGGTCATGTAGTGCTATCTTTCTGCATTGTTAAAATCTGAAAGGTAAAAGGGCACTATTGTTTCAGGAAGACTGCATGAAACAGTCTTTTCCAGTCTTATCTCTCACCAGTGGCAATGGCTTGTTACCTGAGATAATCAAATCCTCCAGCAGTGATGAAAATTCACAAGATCTAGAGTATCACTGCTGCTTCAGCCCATCTCCATATGGAAATCAACAGCCTTCATTCACTCAGCATCAGGGGTAGCAAACAGGAACAGCAGCTGACTGGAGTCAGACCTGAGACATTCACATTTGTAGTAAAACTGCTCATCACACATTTATACACATTGAATATAAGAGATCATATCAAAGAGCACCCTTGCCGTTAGATGTTCAGATTCACTTTGCAGCTAGAATCCAGCAGAGAAAATCCCATTCTCTGACCTGTAACAGGAACCAGCATGATACGCATCCAGTCAGTTAAAAATTCACACAAAAGTGTCTAAAGACAATTATGAGAGCCTGGTAGGAAGAAAGGGAACAGGAGGAAGAAGGTGGTGGCTTTTCTTTTCATACTCTAGCCCGGAAACTTTGATTTCTGCCTGTTTTCACTGACATTCTCATCAGGCTGAGCAGAGAGCAATGAAAACGTGTCTGCCACCTGTGGTGTAGGCATGCCTGAAACTCTTATTTCAGAACCACCAAAACCCCCCCAGCACTTGGTTGATTTACCTCTTCTGGGTCAGTGAAGATGGATGGTATAATCATATCCCTTAGCTATGTTCACAGGCAAGAAGAGATGGAACAGCATTATGATGTTCCAAACACCTCTCAAGAGCAGTACATTGGCTTAAAGTAATTACATAAGCTGGGAAAAATTGCTTTTCTAGGCTATTTTTCTTTCCTTGGAAAGGTGCTGAAAGGAGGCAGTACAGCATGGGAAGGAGGGAAGGCAGACCTTTAAAATACAATAAGCCAAGATTAGGTTGCAGTGTGCCGATGCACCATAGAGCATTTTGTCACACAATTTGTGCTTTTAACAAGCCAAAAACTTTGTGTAGGCAATAAGGACTTTGAGTTTAGAGTTTGAGACACTTGGGCACTAGCATTAACAAAAACAAAGCACACCTGTGCTTTGCTGATGACTCTCACTATTTGTGTCTTTGAGAGTATCACTGCATGCATTTCAGGTGGGATAATACAGAAGGAACATTCAGTGCTCAGCACACAGGGCCCTGGGAACTGAGTTTGAAGCAGCCCTTCAGAAAGGAAAGGGACAATTTACACCCCAGCACACCAGAGTCTGAATACAGACGCCTCTAGGAAGGAGATTCTCTAGATGCACGCTATGCCACAGATAAGCCGCAGCTTCTACCTCATTTCAAGAAGTGACCTCTTAGAGAAGTAGTGACAGAAGCATCACCTCTCCCTGCTGGCTGTGCTTGGCCAGGACAGCATCAGAGCCCCTGCAGCAAACAGGACAACTGGCAGCAGGACTGGTCAGTGCCATAAAGTATCCAACTGCACCATCTCCTAACACACCATTCCACTCCACACCAGGAGAAAAGGTGCTAGGCATAGGTCTACCACTGCTGAGCAGCAATAGGGCATGCTGCAAATAAATGTGAGCTTAGAGATCGTGGACTGAAAAGAGCTATTTCTCTCTACAGAGGAGGGATAGTTTTCTGCCCATCAGTTTAACCAAACTCTATTTGGTTGTTCTTAGAGATTCAATGGCAAATCCTCACAGCCCATCAAGAGGAAACCTAGCATTATTCAGGGCTCATCTTTTGTTGCTGTTGTTCGCTACAGCACCTTTTCCTGCTTGCAGTCTTACAATTCTGCAGGTGTCACCAGGATCATGCACAAGGAGACTGGTGCAGGTTCATCCACCTGCACTCACCTGGGCACACAGCACTCAGCATTGTTCTCACATCCAGACTCACCTGCCATCTCCCACCAACATCCAGGCTATATGCTTCTCAGGTGAGGTCTAACCAAACTGCTTAATTTGTTTGAATGAACACACCTGTCCACAATACATCCTTTCTCTACAGTCTGACCACATTCCGCCTCATAGATGAAGAGGTGTAGATACTGATGACCAAGAAAACATTCTCGAGAGCATTTCTAGGGCTGCTGCCTTCAGCATCAGGCAACATCTATAAACCCTACTGCTTAGCTCTTCAACCAAACCTCTCCAGGCTGCACCTCCTGCAGGAGGCTTACACCACAATAACTTCTCCTTGGTTGTAACCTTGAGCCTTTATGAGGAAAAGGCAGGTAGCGGAACCCTTGATGCTTAGATCCCTTCAACACTGCCTCTCCATACACCCCATCCTCTCCATCTCACCAGTTTGCTTACAGCTTTGCTGTGGTTGAAGGACAAAGCACACACATCCCCTGCAATGAGGCATCACAATTCCCACCATGACACCTGCCTCCCCAGGTACCCTCTGGGAGCCAGGCCTAGGCTACAAGGCTATGCCTGGCCTCATGTACAGATTCACACTAATCTCATCTGAAGCTCACTTACCTTGCAATCCATTGCCAGCTTTCTCCTGGAGCAGAGACCCAGCAGCACTGCCTTCCTCCCCTCCTTTCTGCCTCGTCTCTGCCAAATGGCTGCTGATGCAGATGGCCCTCACCTGTGCTGCCCACCCAGCTGTGCTTAGGGCCTGGAGCTGTTTGGGCCCTGCTACAAACATGCCCGGGCATGTAACGAAGGGCCACAGAACAATACAAGATAGCTGAGGGATTTTCTCCTGTTGCACTTTTTTGTGTGTTAAGGAGGGGGAAGGAGGTCAGTGCTGCTCAATCAATGTTGTAATTACTCCAGCTTGCAGATGGAGTAAGAAGGCGATCCCAGACCCTCAGGGCCAGTGTGACGTAACAGAAGTCTCCCTCCACGTGTCATCTGTGTGTTCTGAGCAAATGAACTAGCATTTAGTGTGAGCAAATTCCAGATCTGTTGATCCCATCAATCTGTGAGCAGCAGGTGCTGGCTGCCTGGGCAACCAGGTCCAGCCTCAGGCTGGTCAGTGAATTACACTGTCAGATGGTGGGGTAGCCAGGAGCCATGCAGAGGGCTGTAACACCTATGCTCTAGTCCTGTCTGTGAGCAGGGTCAGGACAGAGGTGCTTTGATCGAGGTCTGCAGGCAGTAAGCAAGTGGGAGAGACAGCACCCAGTTGCCTGTGTCCTAATCTGCACTCAAGAGTGTGAACAACCCACACCTGTCCCAAAAAGAGAGGTACTATTTTGCTGGTTTCACCTGGTGCTCCCCTCTCCAGTTTCCACAACTCTATTTTTATTTTTACTTTGTAAGATATGTAAAAAAAAAAAAAAAAAAAAAAAAAGCAACAGGAAATGTTGGGAATCATTTAGCAAATAGAGCAATCAGTCTCACTTCTTTGCTCATTTGAGCAGGCGTACTCTCTGGTGAGTACCAGCGTTTGCATAAGGAATGTTAGAGCTGCACTTAGCAGTTTCAGCCACTGCAGTTCTCACTATTGATTGCTACCATTCAAACCCAGCTCTAATGCATGTCAGCAGACATAAGCTGGGAGGCAGCTATGTTCCCACTGGAAGCAATGATATATTATCATTCTCTTCAAATGAACCTGGAGAAATACTAGATATATTTAACAGAAATTCCTGGCTCTACCTGACTGCTAGGGAATTTCAGTGGTTGCAGGAGTACAAATCAACATAATCTGTGACTAGAATGAAAATCAGGTACTAAAACTGAGTTATGCATACAGGAGATCATTCTACAGACACATACAGGAATTCATGTTGCTATTCTCTCAGCTCTCCTTTTGCATTCGGGCTGGCAAACGTGGTTGCTTGCTGAAGCACTGTATGTCAAACAGAGCAGAGCAGGGATTGTCACCCTGGCCCTGAAAATAACACTCGATCTTGCCAGGCATTTGAAAGGACAAGGCCATAGGCAGACAACACGAGGCTATTCCCAGTAAGAACTGGAAGACTGCAGCACTGCTATGAGGCTTTGTTCTTATTTGGATCTGTAAGCAGAGTGGATATTTCCAAGCTGGCAAACGTCATGCAGTCAAGAGATACCTGAGCTGGCACTAAAAGAGCTCTTCCCAGAAACAGAAGCTGCATGTGGTCTAATTAGCACTGCTGAAGGGAAGAGCAAATCAGTGTGGAGAAAGCAACACCAGTAAGCTGGCCCTGGCTGCTGGTCCCAGCTGTGCTGGCACATTGGCTCATTCTTAGCAGGGTTCATACTGCTGGAAAATGCACTCGGCATTACAAGGAAGGTAGCTGGATGTGGTTAGCTCAGTTCTATGTGATAAATCAGACCCATCCCAGCTACTAATAAACTGCAACAAATCGTAACCCCCCCAGCTTTGTGAAAAGACATGTTTACTTCTCTAAGGCATACTCAGCTATATAGCCTGAAATAAAAGGAGAGCAGTTGACAGGATTGGGCCACTGGGACAGCCATGCCCAAATGGACATCACCACCCCAACCTCCTGTCTGCTGTGCTGTGCCCAACACCTCCAGCCCATATCTGAGACCTGCCTGAGTCTGTGTGTGAAGGCAGAGAGTTGCAAGAACGGCAAACCAGGCAGGAGCTGCCCCACAGACACCATAAAGGTCCCTAGCACATTGTATAGGAACTGCCTGACATGCCCTGCTCTTGCACTGCTGCACTTTGCTGTCTTGGTAACACTTTTAGACAGTAGTATCAAGGTGGGAAACATCCCCTGCTGAGCTTCCCTATTCAGGAGAACTTCCCATCAAAACTTCCCATGCTGGAAGGTTGACTCAGTTGTCCCCATAGCTCACTTTAACATGGGAGAGCGTGACTTGTGAGTGCTGGACCAGCATGCCCTGGCAGCCCTGCAGCACTGTGTATCAGAAGAACAGGCCAGCACTTCTGAATTATTTACACCAACTCACATGAACTTGCGTTTCTCCTCCTTTCTGCACCACAATGCTTGCCACTCTGTGAATAAGCTGGTGAGACAGATGACACAGACGATGAGGTTGCAGATGACTATAATAAAATACAAAAATGTATCTATCCAGCTTCTTTGAGCAGCAATTTATTTCCTTTTTGATCATTATTGTAACAGATCACCTCTGGGATGCTTATTTAAAGATATTGGGGCAGGGGGGCCGGGAGAAATATAGAAACAGACTGAGGGGAAGTTGGGGAAGGAGCAATTGCAGGAGCCTTGTACTACTGATCAGGTAACACATGTCTTGGACTTACTAGTTCTTCAGTCCCAATGAGCTGATGGCATTCAGCACTTCTGGGGTCAGTTTCTACATTTTCCTTTAACTCATGGGCTCTTATTTTTTTCTGAAGGCTTTCTAATACTATTTCCCTTTGCTCCACTTTTGTCATCAGTGACTAACAAAATAATGCAATGAATGCAACACTGTATATCTCAGTCAGGATTAGACAAAGCCATCGGCAAACAGAGGGATGTCAAATGGAGGTTATGGGCTTGGGCATTTTCACACAGGTACTGGACAGCATGAGAGGTGGAGGGGAAACATGGCCTTCACAGAGATACTGAGCTTGGTCCTCATTCCTCACTGCCCTGACTCACATACATTGGTTTACAAGGATGTAAAGTAAGTGTAAGACACAGTGCTTTGCATGTCCTGAGCGCTTCCCCTTGAGGAAGGACATGCAGGAGCTGCTGGGCTCACTGTAGGTTTCCCTGGGGAGCCATCTCTGCCAGCTAAGACCCAGCCTATCTTCTTGGAAGCTCCCCCAATGGTGTCTTGTCATAGAAGCAGCTATCAGTCACTTCAGCTTTGGCAATGTTGTGGAGATTTGGGGTCAGAGCAAGGGAACAGTGTGTCCTCACCCACTCACTCCAGCTCCCCTCTGTTGTCTGTTCCAGGGGAATGCTAAGAGAGCCCTAGACTCCCTCCTGAAGTGTTAGAAATGGCTATTAACAACATGCTGTGCACAAGGCTTGGCACAGAGGAGGTAGAAGGCTACAAGGTCATTCATTCTTCAGGAAAAACGTCCATTCCTTTCTTCACACCGTTCTGCTGTGGACTGGTTGAACAGCTCACAAAATCCTCTCCAAGTCCTATCAATGTCATGGTAGGTTGTAAAGAAAGGAGGAGCCCTGGAGATAAGCAAAGCCATTAATTAGTGTCTAACATCGCAAGCTACATCTAAGATTTGGACCACTGAGGCAGACAGAAGCAGATCACCTCTCTCCTCATCACCTCCCAAAAAGAAAACTGAAACAAGGGGTTTGGAGGGGATGAGAACTGAGGACAAAAGCATCTGCTGTTTGGCCTCAGCTTCTGCCTTTCGTTAGGGCTTGCTTAAGACTTGAGAATCACATATCGTATCTTCAAATGGCTTCCCTGTGCCCAGCAAGGCCTCAGCAATGTCTTCACTGCAAAAATCTGAGGGGGAGAGACAAGGCCAAGTGAATCTGAAGGGAGCCTGATGTATGTGTATGCACCCACATCTCTGCTTAGCAAATCAGGCTGTCTGTGAGTGAATGAGAGCGTGTTCCTCTACCACAGAAGGTCAGTAAGATAAAAATAACCCCCAAAAGCCTACATTCAGCTTGGAAGCACAGTGCTGAGCCAGGGACAAAGATAATAGGAAAAAAACACAATAGTTCCTCAGATCAGCCCTAAAATAATAGATTACAAATGGGAAATGGGGAAGGAGAAGGGATGGAGGGCTATTTTGTCACTATTCTAAAAGCAGAGGAAATAAATTGGGCTCCATTAGACAGACGGTTCTCAAAAGCCAAAATGTGCTAAATATAAAGCTGAATTTCCCTAAATACAACACATCAGCAAGAGCCCTTTGGCCAGCAGCTTTCTAATATCTGCTTTTTTGTGCACCCTACCACCCCCATCCCCACGCCCCATTTTTTAGCCTTTGCCCCACAATGGTTATCTTCCCTTCTGGAGAGTTTAATCAGAAGCTATTAGAAACAGCAACTCTCTCAGCTGCATAATGTTAAAAGTCCATTAGCTCACCCTAAGCAAGCTGGCAGGAGGGAGATGATGTACTTGCTGATGTTGAACAAGCTATTTACATGTTGAATATTTCTAATCACCGAGCAATGTCAGGAGAATCTGAACATCACTGCGCTGAGTTGCCCACTGACCTCTCCGACACACTCACTGTAATACAAAACAAACTGGCAAAACGTACCCCATTCTGAACCTGCAAAAAGGGACAGATGGGTTACTTTTTTTTAGTCACTTCTATGTAACAATCATACAAATGTTAACAAAAAAAAATTGCAGAAATAATCATTAGCAAAGCCTATCTTCCCCCCTCCCTCTGCCACATTCTCTTGCACTAGGCATGGTTGCCTGCATTATGCATGAGTTAATAAAATACACCAGACTGCTTACCTTGAGCGTGATCATAATCAGTTTGATACAGCAAAGAACACACACTTCTTTTCAAGCATGTTTTCATGTCCCAATGGACTTTACTGAGATTTGAACTCTGTTCCATGTCCCTCCAGTCCCAACCACCACCTCCTGGCCACTTTCATTACCCAGCTGCAATCTGCATTCATCATTACACAGCAAGCAGGTTGGTGAGACACCAAAACAAACCTCTCCATAAATGTCTTCAGAGGATGAAGCTATGTGGACCCGCTGTCAAAGCAACAGTCACAGCCTTGAGTGCAGAGCAATGCAACCATCAGCAGTCTCTGACTTTTGGTCTGTAAGGAGGCATTTTCCCTTTATCCACATGTACTCCCCTACCAGCAGTTGGCTGTCAGCTCTGCAGGCTCAGCTATACCTGGGGCAGACCGGGTCTCACAGAAGCGACAAATGGAACCAGTCACATGAACCATTTCTCCTACCCTGCTACCAGCCAGAAGCTCCATTGAAATAGCAAAGGCAAAACCTTGTTCCAAGAGCAGTGCCACAGCCAGGATGCCTAATGGGGCTGGGTGCTCTAAAGCACCCTAGTCCTTGTACAAGGACTTCCAAGAATTCTCCAATACGAAAAGCACTGCAATCCCCTTGAAACTTGCATGATGCAGTGAAGAATTATAGGTCTTTGTTATCTAAACCATCTGACACCTATATGCTTTGAAAGTCTGTCCCAACGCGTAGCAGAAGGCAAGAAGGGATAGCAGGAGTGGGAGAAGATAGAGCCTCTGACAGACAAAGCACACACTAACTCTGGGTTGGCAACCTGCTTCATCAAGTTGAGCTAGTATGTGGAAAGGAGCAAATAAAGCAGATTGAGATTCAAAACCAGTGGGAGATTAGGATTCTGCCTCCCGGGAAGACAGACAGCCCAGGATACAAAGTTTTCTCAAACCTACCTGGGAAGCTGCTTTCCAGTCTGGTAGAAAGCCAAGTTTACACCCCCCAACAAAGACACACACACAACTTTTCCTCACAATGCAGGAAGAACAAGATGGATACTTTTCAAAATGTTTTTTAATTAAAACAAAACAAAACAAACAAAAAAAAAGGAGCACACACCAGAGCTTGACATGGGCCAGCCAAACTGCTGGTCGTCGGGATGTTGAACTAGCATGAGGAAGGCTGAGAGCTGCGTTTCTGCATAACTCAGGAGCACTGGAGCGGACAGCGGGGCTCCCAGGGGCTCTGCCTGCCAGGCTACTGCTGCCTTGTGCGGAGCAGATCTCTCACGTGGCAGTGGGACATTTCGTCGTGGAGCTCAGACTCTTTTCCCAGCAGACAGAAGTCCTGGAGATTGGGGAAAAGACGATTTCAATGATTCTGCATTTTCCAAGTGCTCTTGGGGAGGATTCCCAGCTGGTCCTCCAGCCTCTGCTGGCAGGTACATGGGTTTACATAGAGACTCATCTTTGGCATCAGCCACACTGGTAGGAGCCAGTGACTTCTGCTTCCACTGAAGTCAATACATGTCCTTCTCCAGGCTGTAACTGCAGCTGTACCGGGGCTCACCATCACTGCCAATTGTGCTTTGAAGTTAAATCCTCATCCACTTCATGTAGCCAACAACTTCGGAGAGCTTCTTCAGGCTCGTTATAAGTGTGTACCAGTAAATTCAGGTAAATTTGAGCATCTTGGCCGCAGCAGTGAAACAAAGTATGCCCAAGAGATGGAGGAGCCAAAATTTCATTTTAGGTTATGATTTGGGCACTAGATAGGCATCAAAACCTCCCTGCCATCTGACAAAATAATGCCGTTTCCAAAGCTGCTGGTGTGTCACTCCACCAGCCTGGTTTCATTACCAGACAGGCTGGGAGAAAGAAGTGACACATTTTTCACACACAATTTTTATCTGTTAGAATTTACTGGATATGCTCCTCGTTTGTCTGTCACGCATTTAAAAAATACTTCAACCTGCTCTAATAATCACATTTTAAAACATGCATCAAGTTTGGATCAGAACAGCTTCTCTGGGAAAATTAATAAGCCCAAATTGCTGATTTAAGGCCTAAATATCAGTCACTGGCCAGCCAGGCACAAAAAAGCCACTCTATCCTTGAACTTGGAATCCTTGGAATTATCATCCTTGATATTATTATTATACTTGGAATTATTTTTGGCTCAGACTAACCCTTGTTACTGTCTCACTACAAGTTTACATACAAACAATTTCTGCAAACAGGAGACCAAAGTAAGATCTCTTATGTCCCACGGTAAGTCAGAAAAGTCCACGGGAGTCACGGAATGGTAAATGCCATGAAGGATCAGGCCTAATACATGCATTAAAGAAGCAAGACAGCTCCTTTGCTCGAGATCTGGCCTATTCACTTTGCACATACCACTTCTGTTGCGTTACTTCCTTACCTAATGGTAGACCTGTTTCAACAACATGCAATACATATTAATGCAATATGCACTGCAGCACACGATACGCATCCAAAGAAATATGCCAATGCAAAAATCTGACTTCTCAAATATCGCAGGCCTAACAAGGAAGTCTTTTACAAAAGACAATCAAGAAATCACCTGAAACCATGAGACCCAAAGGGCCTTGAGCAATCTGCAGTACTGGTACCTAATAACAGATGCTAATTCATGAAAGAAACACAAACAGTGGGACTGAGGTAATGGCAGAGATTTCATTAGTGCAATTAACATTTATAATGGTATGTTCTTTAATAGAATTTAAATAAGGCTTTGAATAATTACACACACTAAAACTAACATTCCATAACCTTATTCCGCACGGGAAAGCAGCAGAAACAACCCTCTGGACTACACAAGGTCCAATTATGAACAATTACATTCAAAAAGTAGATCAAAACAGAAACAATTCTTCCTCCCCAAACCATCAGTATCTCTAAAGTCAGCGTTCTCCCCAGGTAGGGAAAGTGTGAAGAACAGATGAACTGGGCTTCAGCCCGCTAGATTTGGCCTCATCAAATTACCAGTAGTGCTTTCCAACCCAAAGTCTCTCTCATTTCTTTAGGGTGATGGAAGCTCATGGAGAAAAAAATAAAAAGTGAATTTCCTACAGAGCGGAAAGTGAGTTCTCCCTTCCGGGGGCCCAACAGTGTACATAAATTATGGGAGCTTGAAAAAAAATTGTCTAACACTGGTATGTGTGTTTATGGTGTATGTCCTCCTTTAGAAACTACTCACAAATGCGGATGGGTGCCTCAAAAAAAAAAACAACAAAGCAGCATATGAAATTGTAATATACTGTTTCAAAATCTGCACCGTCCTGCAGAACCAGGAATTATAATTTATTCAGATTGTTCTCAACAGATTCAATCTATGCTGGATATGTAAAAAACAAGAGACTAAGTCATCAAGGAAAGCCAACTGAAAAAACCTGCACGCTGTAAGTATTTTAAAATAATGAAACGGAAGAAAAAATCCCCAAAAACATTGATGAAAGCTCAGAAAAATTTATCATCGATTCTGAAGTGGGGCCTCGTGACATCATCTGGGTTAATGAAGACGGAGATGGACTTCCCTGGGTTCTCAGTCACTAGCTGTTGCAACTTTTTGGCTAGTCGGTCGTCAGGCTGGTTGGTGTCCCCTCCGTCTGACTGTGGGGAGGGGATGCTGGTGGTGCTGCCTCGCCGTTGGAGTTCCAGCGTTAGCCGGTTGGCTGCTTTGACATGTTCGATGGCAGTTCGGAGGTGTTCAGCGGGGTCTGAGCGGACCGAGGACAGCTTCCGCGCGTGCAGCATGACGGTTTCTTCAGAGAGGTGCTCCAGCATGTTGCACTGCGGGATGAAGTAGTTAGGGCACATCTTGTTGACCAAGCAGTGCTGGAGATCATCGATGAGACCTAGGAGGAAGTGGGCGGCATAGTCCTCCTGGGCCAAGTAGTTGGCTGGTAGCCTGTCACAAGCCCACAGCATCATGCTCCGCAAGTGATATGGACTAATGGCTTTGGGGCGGGACAGCAATTTGATGATGATAGCTTTGCAGGCTTGATAGGCTTGCATGAGGCTGCTGGAGATGCACTTTTTCAGCTGAACTTCACTTCTGGCAAATGACAGCCTCCATTCATTGTCCTTCTTCCCCTTGTAGGAACACGCAGGCACCAAGTAAAACCCACTTATGACTTCCTCCTCTGTGATCTTTCCGTCCCAGAAGTGGTTCTCCATTAGCCAGCTCTGGGCCACAGCTGGCCAGCCTTTGAAGGACACCACAGGAACAATGTCGTACAGCATTCGGCTGCTGCCCACTCCCAAGATGATGGATATGATCGTCCCATTCTTTTCTACCTTCTCCACCTTTGGCATCCCTCGCTGAGGCTTCTTCTGGATCTCAGAGAGGACGATGCTAATGGAGTCATAGAACCAGTCTGCAACTTTCGTTGGAGAGAAGAAGTAATTGGTAGCTCCGTTGATATGGTCCACAATGGTGCAGCAATCCTTCCACTTGCTGATAGTTCCTTCATCAAACAGCCGCAGGCTCAGCCAGGAGTGGCACAGTGCCGAGTGGCGCATGTCCAGCGTGACCGGTTGGTTGCGGTCATGCAGCTTCAGTGCAGGCACCAGCAGGGTGAAGTCCATGTCATAGTCCGTGCCTCGCGCATAAACATTCAGCTCATCAAGATCAATGTCCACCACGCCTTCCCGCACACCGCCTGAAAGGAGCAGGTACTCATTGGCTACAGGAAGCTTCTGGTCAAGTTTCTGAACCATGCCTGCAAAAGAGAGAAAGAGGAGTCCTTTGATGAGAAGGCAAACAGACTTGGGATAAAGGATTTAAACAGGGCTATAACGCATCCCCTGCCCAGCAGGAAAAAAACAGGCAGGGGTACCCATCACTGTTAGTGCAACATAAAATGCACATCAGTCCCAGCACCAGCCCGCTTTCAGTCCCACCTGACTCAGGGCAGGACTTCCCTGCCCTCCTGGGAATTAGGGTGGTCTGTTCTAAACATCACACTGGTGGAATGGAAAAAATCAAGCGCCTCCAGCAAAACATAGCAAGGCTACTTTGAGGACTAAACTTAACTTCTCAAGTATTCTCTAAGCCAGTTTTTTAGCATATGTTCCTAATTTCCATGGTAGACAAAGCTTCAAAAAGAAGAGAGAAATTCATGGAATTAATTGACTCATTTTCATGTTCCTATTATCTCTGTAGTATAAGAAAATAGCTGGGTGGGCATCAGGGGGCTGGCCTGCATGTGAGTGAATGGGTAGCTACAAGCATTAGTTCAAGCAGGTCAGACTTTACAATTCAGTGATTAGCAAGGCAATGTGAACAGAGGCAGTACGTCCTCCTCTTGTGGGGGAATGGAGATTGGTTAAACTATCAGGAAGGACAGAAGCCAGCTCTGAAATTAGTTCTTCAAGCTGTGATGACAGTGTCATTCCATAACATATCCGATCAGCTCCCCAGAGTACAAACATGAAGACAGATTTCTATTTTCATCACGAAAACCAGGTACTTTTCCCTCACCCTGCACTGCCCGCACCAGTTGTGCAAAGCCAGTTTTTCACTCTGTTCTATATATACCACTGTATTCTGTTCACAGAACAGAAACAGCAGAATAAGGAGAAACTCCACGCAGCAGCTGAGACATTAACACGTCATTCAGTGTTCAAATTAGGCTTTAAATTGACCTTATGTTACAAGGAAATCAAGTTTAGATAACATTAGTGGGAATAAATAGCCAGAAGCATAGTGAGGCAAGCTGCTCACCCAACTGTCAGCCCAGGAGGCAGACACAGCCTTAGTGAAATGCACCCATCCTTGGGAGAGCCAAGGAGACCACAAAGAAAGGCCTATGTGTGCAGGGGAATGCATCTTGTGGCAGTATTTGAGGTTACTGTGAAATCCTCCACGTGAAAGACATTGTAAAATATACTCCACCTGTTCTTACTGCTCTCCAGAGCAAGGGACCATGTCCATTTTGCTGCATTGAGCTGGGATGATTTTCCTGCCAGACAGGTAAGGATATAACCCATTTCATTTCATGCAGCTCCAGAAGCTGCAAGAGAAGGAAACCGCTCTGGAGGCGTGCTAAGGAACTCCTCCTGCTAAGTCCTGAGCTAATCCCACTTTGTGATCTTACCACACACTGCCCCATTCCTCATTAAAGGACAATAACCAAGAAGAGTCTCCGTCAACCTCAAAGCCATTTTCTGAGGCTTAGATGCACAGTGAGCAATGTTACCCTAAGGAGCACACAGGCCAAGTAAGCAGCAGTCACTCCTTCCTTGCACCAAGAAGAACAGGATTTTTAAAGAGTACCTAAATTGGCATGCCTTCTAGAGACTTCTGGTGACAGCGCTGACACACTGCCTTTAAATCCTGACCTTGACTCAGTGCAAGTACTGCACTGCTTTAGACTGTCGTCAATTCTTGTAGTCTTGACCTACCAGCAAAGGAGGAACATAAAAATATTCAAGCAATGGCTACAGGAAGTGATCTCATACATCATCAAAATCTCTCTTCCTGGATGGCTGCAGAGTTTAAATCCAAACCCCTGAGCGATGCCTGTCACAGCATTTCAAGGTCTGCCCCAGGAACATCTGCAACTCTGACAGAGAGCTAGAGAAGGAATTTTTGCTAACAGATCACAGCAGCATTGCTGATCCAATTTAGGCTGTGGTGCAAGGGGTTGAGATGAGGTCCCCTTGAGGAAAATATATTCAGAATAAGCATAAAGTGTTCCATAAATAGTTGGGACAGCCAAAACCAGGATTCAGCAAGGCTTTTGGGGTTTGCAGTATGTTCAGCCTGACTCTGTTACTTACAAATCTATTTGATATGTGAAAGGATTTCAAAGAATCCCATTAGCCAGCACTGTATGGCATACACTGACTTGCCACAAAGCTTTCATCTCAAGTTCCAACAACCCAAGCGTAGGTTGGAAGAATCACACACACACACACACAGCAGAAACAGGTATGCAAGTGCAAATGCATTGAAAATACGTGGAAAAATATCAAGACTGGTAGTAGACCTTAGTCAAGATAAGAGCACCAGCAGGCCCTTTGGGTTTTTGTCTCCCTGTCTCCGTGCCAGGAGAAGTTAGATTGGGTTACAGATAATCTGTGAATTTTGTAGATGCCCAACAAAGTTGTCTATAAAGACTGAACCCAGTATTTGTAGGATCAAACACGTTTTTTTTTTTTTAATTTTAGTAGAAATACCCACCCACTCTTGTGGCATCAAAGTAGGTTCACAGATATTTAAGAAGACTCCTGCTGCTACCAGGCAAAACACGCAATTTGCAACCATACCTTGTGTGATGTTCTTTTGAAAAGGTTGCTTAGCAAAGCTGGCACTTTGCTAATTAAGAAATCTGCTTTCATTTTCTTAGCTGGGTGATTAATTTAAGACCTTCCCAAGATACAAAACTTGGCATCGTAACAAATAACTGAGTAACTATGTGTACAACCACGAGGAAGGCAGGGAATGTGAAAATAAAGAGAAGTAACTGTAGTCCAAGCTTGCTGGTTAGTTTATTAATCAGCCAATTCAGAGTAATGCAGATGAGCAAACAAGTTCCCTTCATCCTTCCTTCAGTAGCAGGAAAGGAGGATTTACTTTTATTCTGAGCATTGCGATACAAGGAGAAGAAGAAAAGATGGAAAAGAGATTTTAGTTTTACATAACACCCAGATTTAGGATGCATCTTTGAATGATCTGGGACTCTGATGCAAATGTCACAGAGAAATGTCTGTTCATGGGAAAAAAAGCCACGCAAAGATGCTCTCCGTGCACTGCAGAATTTCAGATGAACCGACTTCATAGCCATTGCAGCGCGTTCTGGGATCTGCTGCTATTTCATGCCTAGCTTTGTGTAAATAAGGAGGAACTTACAGACCTGTCTTTGGAGAAACTCACCCCAAGAAAAAAACAGGCAAAAACTTATTTCTAACACATGCATTTTCTTCTTTGGGTTCCTTCTTGATAGCTTCCTTCCTGATGTCTTATATATGCAGTCATTGCCAGTTCAAACAGTACACAGCCTACATCTTCTTCCTTGCCCCCTACATCGCCTGCTCCTCCTGCATAGCCTGCAATGCTCCCCCTAAGCTGCAGAGACCACAAGTTAGACAGTTCCTCGTGCAGCACATGCACAGGGACAAAATGGTGTGGCTTTGGCTGTGGGCCAGGGTGCAGTCTGTGAAGGACTGAAAGAACTGAGACACCTGGATGCTTTACATACTCATCTCAGAATCATACAATAGCTTGGTTTGGAAGGGGACATTACAGATCACCTAGTTCCAACTTCATCATGTGCACATGGAATGCAGGAAAGGAAGAACTGGACAAAATTGATTGCTGCCAGCCTACAGAAGTTAAGATTTTCTCTAGAAATCCAACACCTGAGCTGATTTTATCATTGATACCTTCTTCCCCCTGTTCATTTTGCAGGTAACTCGATCTCCACAAAGCAAAGTGGTTGGATACTCATTTCCTCAATCAATAGCAATGATGTGCTCTGGCACCAGTCATTGGTTGACCTTGCATTTGAACTGCCCTCTCCAAGCCATTAGCCTGTGCTCTAGCAGAAGTTTCCTGCTACTTGCAGCCAGCATTGCACAAATCTGCCTATTGTCTTAAGCAGCCTTTTCGGTAATCGGATTGAAAGAAAAAGAAAGCGAGCATCAGACAGCACCTGGGAAGAAACACAGCTACATTCTCCTCATTAAAGAAATCAGCCTAAGTCCCCACTGACATCAAAAGGGCTGCATGTTTAGATTCCTCAGTAGACTGGCCCCAGTGAACTCTCACACAAGAAAGCTCTCCAGAGGGTTTCCAGGAAGCACTCAGTCTCTGAGGACCCAGAAATGCTGGAAATTGTTTTTGATCCAACAAATCTTATTTGCCCTCATTTGATTAGCACTTCAAGCCAGAGGAAGCATAGGTCCCTTGTAGGCCAGCTTGCTCTGTGAACTATATGCCTTAACTCCAGAGTGTTTTCCAAGATATGCAGAAATATGTTGCTGGGAAATAAGCCGTGCTTTGTGAGAAAGCAGAGCTGAACACCCCCAGGAGGGCAGGGAGCTCAGGAAGGTGGAGGTAGCCCTCATTCTTCCCATTATGGTGTCCATAAAACACTACGCTGGGTGCCTGCTTCCTTGGCATATGGGATTTGTCCTTTGATAATGATCTCTTCTACAGAGAGGACTAGAGATCCCCTGCATACACCACTTTGCCTCCCTTCTTTCTCCTGGTTAATCTGTCCAGAAGACCGAGCAGAATCAGGCCTTGTCCCTCCCTGTTCTACACAGCTACATGGTTAACATTGGGCATGCCTCTTATTTTATCGTTACCTTCCCTAGACCCAAAAGCTAAGGAAGTTTGACCTCCTGGATGCTCAGAAAGTTCTTGGGAATGCTCAGACAGCACTATATGCACACCAGGTATTATTAGAAGAGAACTAATTTGTAAATCTGAGATAAATCTCAGGATAACTTCGCTTCGGCCAGGCAGTTCTTACCCTTAGCTGCTGAAAGAAATACTAAGACACCCCAGGCTGGCTGAAAACTAAAAGCTTTTGTCATTTTTAGTAAATACACTGGATAGGCACTCTGCGGTTTCTTGACAGTTCTGCTGCAAACAGCAGATCCTGCAGAAAAGGAACGTTGTTGAAAGGAAAGCTCCCTGCAGAGGTCCCCCAGCTACGCCCGAGTGACGTGTGTTGAATTTTAGGGGCTTCTTTAAGACAGGGATGGGAGGCCGGCTGGGTTGCACTGATTCTTCTTGCTAATTGCAAATCTATTTATGAGCAGCACAAGTTTTTGTTATGCAGAACTGAAAGAGTCAGCCCTTTAAGAGAGCCTTGAGTTACAAAGCACATCTTGAAGGGACTGTCGGCGGAAGCAGGCAGAGGGTGGGAGGGGAGTGGGGAGACTGAGCCGTGTAATGCCAGTTTAGTCAAACACGGGGGGTAAGCGAAGGAAGCTGCTCTTTGCAGACTGATACACCAGTGTCCTACTGATTCTGCTCCTTTTAGAAATCTTGTGATATGGTGACAGAACACACTGCAGGGGCCCAGCACCCCCTTGTAAAAGAAATCAGCTTCTTTTTCTCCAGAGTCTCCTTTAAAAGCAATCTTAAAAATAGCGTCCCAGTTTTTTTCCAGCTCCCACGTGCTGTTGTGGAAGCCACCCAGCCAGCTGAAATCCTGCATGCCAATGCAGATAGGTGCAAAATGCACTGCCACAAACATCCAAACCTACCCTTGCACCAAAACCAGAAGCTAGACAGCTACTGAAGCTGGATCTGGCACTTTCAGAGGAAGCCCCTAAATCTCTGTGCAACTCTGCTTTGGATAGTGCAGAGTTCAAGAGTCTATAAAACGATGTCAGGTTTCCAGCCTGCCAGTCTGCTTATTCAGTGGTCTTACCACAGATTTACATTAACCTAGCTGTGATCAAAGTGTTTGCAAGCTGAAAACCCAGCAAATAATTAAACTGCAAGTTAAAGAGGTGCTTGAGGGCCTGAAGAATATGAGTGACAAAGTCTGCGAGCAGTTGACAAATAGAAGGAAGAAGGAACAGGATGGACTTGGGTTTTCCCAAGGCAGAGGGAGCACTGGCAGCTTTAGCAGCCCTGACGGACGTACCTGCTGGGAATGTCTCTCACTGCATTCAAAATCATTTGTGCTTTTGGTATAGTCAGTGCCTTGCAGCACTGTGTTTCACCAAGTACGTTCTGTCAAAATGCATTTCCTTTTGTTGGCTTGGTAGGAAATGAAGAAACTGACCTAACCACAGCACCTTCCACAGTTCACTCATGATTTTACAAGGCTGAGTCAGTCAGTTTCCTCCACATCAAAAACGACAGCTTACTCACACTTCATACACCAATTGTCTTTGTCAGCACCTGGGCAAGATCAGGTTTTGCTACATCCTATGTGAAATGAGGTGACCAACACCACACGCCACATGGAAAGGGGACTTCTCAGTGCATGTCTTCACAGTCTTCTGGACAACACCTTGGCAGCCCTAGTTGCTACAACAGCCATACTCCACCACCATTTTGTTCAACGCAATGGAACACTTCTCCCCAACATTCAGTTTCCCTTCAGGATATTCCACCCGAAGAAGCCAACACTGATGCCACCGCTTTACAAAGGGCATTGCTGACACTGGAAAAGAACAGAGCAAATAGGACAGGGGAAGGCTATGAGAAGAAGAGTCCTCAGCTCTCCCTGACCCACTGAGTCAGCTCCAGGTGCCGGCTGATGACACGTGGCTCTGGCCACCAGCGGGGCCCTCCCTGCCTAACCTGGTGTGCAAACCACTCAGAGCAGCATGTGTACAGGTTGAGCAGAACTTGATTCCAAGGTTGCAAAAGCACTTTAGGTTCCTCTGGGATGCTTTTCTTAGTTGCTGTCTGGTATTTGATTGTCTGTCCTGAGCAGGCTAAGTTGCTACAACACTTTACATGCTGGTGCCAGCCAGTGGGCTATGCCCAGAGAAATGCCATCACACCCCCACATCCTGTAAATAACGCAAGAGTCCCCACCATAAATGCACTGCGATCACAGCACCATTCCTTATGAACTGGGCCTGAACCAATGTTGCCCATCCTCAGCGCCTGCTTTTTCTGTAACCACAGCTCTACCTTGTCACAGAGCATCAGGTTTGTCCTTGACTCAAAAACTCTTCACTAAATTACACAGCCAAGCTAGAACTTACATATGGGGTGTACACATCAACAAGTAGCCGTAAGAAGGTTGACGGATCACCACAGCTGTAATTTAATCTGCTGTTCTGGATTCTCTCTTGAAATCCACCACACTTAGCTCCTGGGGAAAGTGACATGATCAGAACAGCACCCCTTTCAATAACATTCATTAGATCTATTTAGCTGTACACCATGGGATAGGTCAGCAGAGGGGGAAACAAAGGAGGACTCCAGGAAACCACACAGCCCCTAAAAGAGCTCTGGGCACAGCGGAGCTCCTTCCTCCAAGTGCAGATGGAAAGGTGTCTTCAGAAGCCACTTCTGAGGAAGCTGGTGGAGAAGACATGAACCGAATCCACTGTCCAGCCCCTGGACTCCATGCATCCATCCCTGTGCTGGCTCCTTGTACAAAACTTTTAACCAAAACTGGGAAACAACAAGACAGATGAGACAAATATGTCTGAGCAGCTGGCAAGGATCTCTTAACAGCACAGCCAGTCCAGGAAGCCCAGAAGCTGGGAAAACTGGAGCAAAAGTGGGAAGCTGATGACAATCAAAGCAAATTCTTCAGACGCCACCTCCTTTCAGGGCTGCTTCAGCCACGTGTCTCTGACCAGCTCAGTGGAGTGGGATCCCATTCACCAATCCCCCCAGTTTTAGGAGGCTGTTTCCTCAGTTCAAACATTCATGAAGGCAGCTCACACGATACCAGTGAGATCCTTAAATATTGACTTCTTCAGGCATTTTTTGCAAGGAAAACAGAAGAAAGGCAGCTCGCTTTCCAAATTCAAACCCAAGAATCTTAGACTTTCAGTTGTTCCACTTAGATTTCCCCTGAAAATGCAAGGAAAATAAATGCTGTTTACACTCTCCACATCACTCCAGTAGTAAGCCTCAAGGAAAAACACTGTAAATATGGTGTATTTTGTCCTAGCAGAGCTGTTGTTTCTCTCAAAATTAAACCATATTCTTTATTCTCTTATGCAGTTCATCATTTTAATTTTAATCCACAAATTCCCTAATATATCTGCAGCAGTAACAAAAAATGCTACAAAGCTTTGTTCACAATGCTGATACAGAAGTTAGCCTCAGAAGTCAAGTACATGGAGAACGCTGACCTTCCACGTGAAATCAGCAGCTAGAGATCTCACCTATATTTTACAATATCTCACATATATTTCACAAATGCTACTGTGAAAATACTTTGTAAAACTCCCCCATGGATGCACCACAGGGCTTGCTACCCTTTGCATGAAAGCACTTCCCAGCCAGCACAACAGGAACAGATACTGCCTGCATCCCTCCCATCCTGCTACACAGAAAGCAACAACTAATGCTGTCCTTGCAGGCTTCCCACTGGCAGCTGGCCTCCTAGCCCACGATTAATGGACAAACAAAGGAGATTATAGACCTCTTAAATTTGCTAACATAGTCAATAGAATTAATCGCTCAAGGCTGAAGCAGAAACACGAGGGTGCAAGCTGGCTCTTTAACAAGGATGCTTGTCCCTTGAGTCAGACAAAGCTGCCGCACAGCTGATGCCTATAGGACATCTGAGCACAATCCTACTTATTTGTTTCTGCCTGCATCCTGGGAAGGGTCTGGCAGAAGGAATGTCATCTCTTTGCAGCCCTGTGAAGCAGTACGGAGGAAGGACCTGCCTCCCCTTGCAGACCCGAGGCCTCAGGAAGCTCTCCTACCCAAACACACGCTGCTCTGCATTCCCTGGCTCACAGAACAACCCACCAGGAGGCGTGCTGCCATCAGGCAGAACAAAAACTCCTAGGTTTGCATCTCTACTAGGGGTAGATCTCTCACTGAATGGGCCCTGGGGCATCTCTATGCTAAGCTCTGACATCAGCCAATTTACCCCACAGGCATAGCCCAGAAGAAGGCCAAAGCACGTTGATCCCTAAAAGGGCAATGTTTGCTTGTGCTCAGGCATTCTCTGCCTACAGATGGGTACCATAAGAAGGACCCTGCAACGTACAATTGGTAAACAGCCACTTCCCTCCCCACATTATACCGAGTGCTCCGAAAGTAAACAAAAACTATCCAACAGAGCTTTGTGTTTCAGGAAGAAGTGCCATTTCGTCCCTTCCCAAAAGGACGGCTTTGAAATCATGATGCCAATCTTGCTTTCCCAAGCTTCATACATCCTGCTCTGCTTCTAGCTCTTGAGATAGTAACATTGAGGTTCAAACCCCACATCGAACTTTACTGCTAGTTCCCCAGCCACCTTAGCAAGAAGGCAGAAAACATTCCCTGCTGATACCGGCACGTTCATTCTTCTACGTACGAAATCCTCGTAACAGGCAAAAAATCCGGCAGGTCCGGTGCGTGCAGTCACCGCTGCGGTCAGCAGATGGCACACACGCACCAGCGAGGCGGGCTGTAGGATCGGAGCAAAGAGAAAAAGGACCGCCGAATAACAAAAGGCGGCGGAGTTTTCACACTGCAGTTCGGACAAGGGATGAAGCCACGTTCCGGCAGACAGACATTTCCCCTGCCACCTGCCGGGGTTTATAGAGAAGAGAAAGGCAGCTCTGACACAATTATCGCTACATGGGAGAGGATGAGACTTATAGCATCAGGCTATCTCCTATCACACCACATTTGGTGCATGATTTTCATCCAGTGTGTGTTAGAAGTCGCATGGTAGCATTCAGCGCAGAGTGCGAGCAAGATGCAAGTTTAAGCACACATAAGCCAGAAGACAGACAGCAAACCTGCCTACAAATCCTATTTAATGCCTGATTTCCAGCCTGTGATGACTGAGGGGAAAAGGCCAGCATTTTTCCCAAGCCATCTGTACAGGGCTCCTTTTGTGTCATTTCTCTTTGAGCATTTAGGCCACTTTGCACAGCAGCGGAACAGCGCAGGCAATGTGCGTCGCAGCTTCAAAGCTGAACAACTGCTGTTTATAGAACCACCGTTACAAATTCCTTGCTACTGCATTTTAATAAGTTACAGAAATAGCATTGCTCCAAATGAATCATCACAGGTAAATTTAGTTCTGAATTCAGGTTTTCTAAAAGCAAGCAAACACAGCAAGCACACAGCCGTGCTCGTGCCAAGGAGTGGTTCACCTGCAGGTACTTCATGTTCAGAAGAAAGCCCCGGTGTTCAGTCAGAAACATCTCTGGAAGGTAAAACTAACACTTAACTAATCACTTCCCCTTATTTATTTTCACCCTCAGAGCAGAGTGAATATGTCAAGAATAACCTAGGAGCATTCCAAATTAAACCAGAGAGGGTCACCTAAGAATGCACATTCATCCATCCATCCATGCTATCCAACTGAGGAGCAGCAATGAGGTTTTGGAGCTGTTTTGGGGCAATAAGTGAGAGCCTACCTGGAGATGGTGAAGAGAAAAGCAGCATTAAGAAAAAAAAAAACCTTATAAAGCACTCTCTGCATTTTTTAATCCAGATGATAAAAATTTCTGAACTAAATAAATTTGGAGCTAAATAGCAGAGGCACTTAGAAGGCAGAACTAGCTCCCTACTGAAAGACATTTTATTACTGTCTTGTCAGTGTGACTCCTCGGAGATTTAAGATACAGACCCTCTGCTTGGAGCAATCCTTTGCAGAACTGGCAAGGAGGTTACAGCAAGACTTCGCCTGCAGTACTGAGTCCCATCAGATGGTCCGTGTGTCAGCTGAGCTATGGGCAAGTGAGGGAACACATCCTGAACAGTGGGCTCATTTACTGCAGCCTTGGATGCTTCTGCTGTAACACACAGAGGGTGGTGACGCACTGGAGCAGGTTGCCCAAGGAGGTTGTGGATGCCCTGTCCCTGCATGCATTCAAGGCCAGGCTGGTTGCAGCTCTGGGCAGCCTGGTCTAGTGGTTGGTGACCCTGCACATAGCAGGGGGGTTGGAACTAGATGAGCATTGTGGTCCTTTTCAACCCAGGCCATTCTATGATTCTATGAATCATAGTGCAGTGCGTAACACATCTAGGATGAGAGAGCACAAACAGAACAAAACCAAGTACCCTCTGAGTTCATAGGAATTGCAGACTGGCTACTGCAAGCAATGTGTAAAGCTGGCAGTGCACGCACTGTAGCAAGCAGCTCTCAAGGGATGCTGTGTTGCCTACGAACACTTCTGAAGCTGCATTTAAATAGCTGTTGTTACACCCACCCGTTAGGTGTAAGCCAGCAGAAACCTTTGTGGATGACACAAACATGCTTCTCATCAGAAGACACATCCCAGAATGCTCCTCATCCTAGAAATGCTGCTGAGAGGATCTCAGGGGAGATACTGCAGGGATGTCTCTCTTCCTGGCTCAACACAAGCATTATCAGATGCAGTCCAGATGAGCCCATTTCAAGGTACAGAACAGCTTTCCAAGTGTTGGAACATCACCCTGGACAGCACTCCAGATGGCATAGGTTCATTGATGCTCCAGGGCACAATGCAGAGTGCCCTGTCGTGCTGTTCTCCACCCCATCCCTTCCTTGGTCTGCAGTCTGGAAAACAGAGATGTGGATGAATAACCCTGGATCTCCAAATCTTTTTTTTTTTTTAATTCCAACCTAGTTAGAAGAAAAGGAGTGCTGTGCAGGGCTTGTGTCAGCCCAGTCCAGCAGTCAGACACAATGAGTGGCAGACCTCCTGCTGCAAGGAGGATGGGTAGAGAAGATAGTCTACAGCCCCCTCCTTTGTGGAGGTCAGGTAGCAGGGACATAAAGGTCTCTGAGGGCAGGCCCACATATGCCAAGAAGCAGAGGAACCAGAAGATGCTAATAAAGTGACCAGAGCAAACGGTGCCTTCATATGGCCCCCAGATCTGCAGATTCCCTGAAGAACAATTGTTGAACACTGAGTTTAAAGCAAAATTGCAGCAGTTTAGAAGCATATTTCAGCTCACAGGCCAAGACCAGAGTTTGCTTAACTAAAGAAGCAAATATGAAAACAAGTGAAGCAAAGATCGCTTAAGGCAAGGAGGAAATACAGGAATCGGGTTCAGTGGAGCCTGCTCTGCTAAAAAGCAATTGCTTGATTGAATGAAGGACAAATGCTGGGGGATGGCTGGCTCTTGCCTGCTTGAGATGCTCAGCATGTAAACAGCTCTGGTTTGGAGAGCCCCAAACCACAGCTGCATTCCCTACACCAGCAGCATAAGGGACAGCAGCCATCCCCACTACCTCTTCTGCCCAGCTGAGCTGAGCTGCCCCCATGCCCATCACCCTGTGCTCCTTACAAGCCTAAGCACTCTTCCAGCTTTTCCCAACACACAGCCAGCTAGATCAGAGGCATCTCTGCCAATGATTGCATTTAAAGCCTGCAGCAGGAGCTCAAGTACAGACTTGGCCCACAGAAGCACACAAAAAACACAGTGTTCCTTGCTGCCTGTGCTTCCAGGCTACAAGCTGCCAGTCTGCGTTTCTAGACTTCTTTCCTCCGCTCAGGGAACACAAAGGGGATTCTCACAACATCCCATGCTGACTCCAGAAGCCAAAGCTTTAATGAGAGCATAACATTTAACATTGCTTTTGATTAAAAACAAAAACACTTAGAAACAAAAATGCACTTAGGAGCTGGCAGAATTACAAGGCACCCAACTGGTATTTTGCCCCCTCCACTTGAGAAGGACAGGAGCATACCCCAGCTGCATCAGCTTAGGTATGAATTCCCTCATTCTCTGAGGGCAGAGTTGGTGTGTGATGCTGTGGCAGCAGCATAGCGTGCCAGCAGCCCCCAGGATAACAGGAAAGACATTTTCACCTCCTCCCTTGCTGCAGATGTCTGCTTCCCTGCACCATTCCACACAACATCCTGCAGTCCTTTGTGGCCAAGGTCACACGCACATGCCATCCATCCAGGCATGGGCTGGGGCAGAAAGCCACACACCGCATGCTGCACGCATGCTCTTCCCCTGTTTTATCATCATTTAAAAGCTCGTAAGATGAAGAGGGAAGAGAAAGAATCAATAGATGGAGGAGCTGCAATCTCTAGTGAGTATCTGAAGAGCCTGGCCGTCAGCTATTTTCAGCAAATTCGTGTGCAGCTCTTAAACACCTACTTCTGCTCTCCATGAGGTGAAAGCAGGACCACCGCCAGCTCCGTGAGTCACACAAACACAGGGAAGCAAACATTAAACAAACCGCCTGCTTGCTCTTTCCCGGGGCTTATTCACACCCTTCGTAGCTATTTGATCTGCCTGCTCCAGCACATCCCAAGTTTGCTCACACAAAACTGCTGGCACAGTTTTAGACACATCTCAAACTTTCCAGTCAACAGAGAGAAGGAAAAAGGAGACATCTCTGAATTTTTGTGATGATAGCTATCAGTAGTCCCTGGCAGTTGGGCAGTAATCATGGTTATATTTTGCTTCAAACCATTTTTGGCTGTGACACAGAAGATCCATTCTCATCCATCACCTCCACATACCAAGCTAATAGACACCTACAGACCTGTGCATCCCAAAGCTTCCAAACAGAGCCACAGATACATCCTTGCGCTGTGTTCATGACCTGGCCCTAAGCAAAGATGTACTGGAGGTGCTTCACAAGTTTTCAGTCCCCAGCATTTGCCCAATTACAGTTGTTACCCACCTTCTGTCTTTTTGCTGAAGACCCCAGTTTCTGGAGTCATAAGACTGGGTAAAAGTCTCAGCTTAAATTTATGGTAAAAAAAAAAAAAAAAAAAAGAGCAATTTCTATCCATCACAGCTGCAAATATCCAAAAATACCCTGAAGGCGATGAGGCTCAGAAAGATTTAGAAAGCTGAAGAAAAGAGAACAGAAATAAAAATACACCAGGAGCTTTTATTTTTAGAATCCAACTCATAGCTTCTGAGTGTCTCAGGTTTAGCAAACCAGCTCACAGCTCTTCCCTGTGAGGTCTCCCCTGGATGACTGGCACCAGCTCTCTACAAATGTACTTGGTAATACCATAGCAAAGTAAAACTGAGTGGGCGCAAAGGTGGCACTGCTAGGAAGGGGGCAGAGGGATCCTACCTGTTATTCCCTTGGACAGTGATGTCCTAGGAAAACATGCCAAAACCAGATCAGTCTGCAGCCCTTGGGGTGGCAAGAGCAGGGCATATACCTTCCAGGACTGCAAGCTCCCTGCTCTGGAGGAGAGGGATGAAGAGCACCTTTTCCCAAGACCTAACGGTCATTGTGTTGCTGTGACCTTCTAGGTGTCCCTTTCACAACAGCAATTTGCTGGGTTTTCTAATATCCCTTCACATATCTTCTACTCAGACAAACTCTTTGCAGGCTCAGTGCAGAAGAGCAGCAAAGCATGCTGACACTGGTGCAGCTTGAAATGCCACTGAGAGCTGGAGAGAGAGGCTCCCACCCAGCTGCCCTGCTTGCCTCACTGCAGCACAGGGAAAGAAGCATTCAGACTAGGCAGAGTGCTACAATTTGGTGCAAAGGGACACAAGTGGAAATAGAGCACAGGAATTGCAGCACACTCCCTTCCCTTCCAGCTATGTCACAGGTCTTACAAACGCACTCCACGCTGGACAAGGCTCTGTCAAGAGCTCTGCACACCTCTGGGCATCTCCATCTGAATGCCCCAGAACATCCTCTGGGGGCACTGACCAAAGGAAGAAAGACTGACCCACCCCCCTTCACTCAGTGTTCAAGGCTGGCAAACTCCTGCTGACATCCACTGTACTGCAGCAAAAAACCTCAGTAATGCCATGCTGTAACACCAACAGCTGCAGCCTTCATGCTGTTGGAGGATTATCCCACTCTGACCTCCTCCAGCTCTGCTTTGATCTGCCCACCCCACTTCCCAGGCTGCTGCAAGGCCAGGCTCCCCAGCCTCCCCTCCCTGCTGCTCCATCTAATCACGTCCTGGCCTCTTTCAGCACACAGCTGATGCAGGAGTGGTACAGTCTCTGCTCTTCCATCCTTCAGCTGCCTTCACAAAAGGCTCCCCCAGAGGTCTCAGGGGCAATGTTTGAATACCATGCTCTTTGTGATACGAGTTTTCCTCCCTACCCACTCAGAAGGGCATAGGGGCCAAGTGACTCCCTGCCTTGCTATTTCTGGATGTGGGCAGACCCTCCCCTGCTTTTGCCATTGAAGATGTCTGAAATAGCAGACAGGCCAACTCTCAGCACTTGGGTACCTTCCAGGCTCTCTGTTTAGCTTCCATCCAGTGATAACAGATCCCTGCCAAGAAACTTTGTTGTCAAGGGGACATCTTTCAAACAACAGTTTGGTAGAAACTATGCTATTATCAAGGACAGTGCACCTCCAAGGTAGAGTACACAGGTCAACTGCTTGCTAGCTCGGTGTCAGTTAAAATACAGGCTAGGAGATAGAAGAGGAAGCCAAAAAGTAGTTGGCAGCTTACCCAAGACCTGGAGTTGGTAATTTCACGCACAGGATGCTTTGGAGGCAACTGCAGAGGTCAAACAGGACAGTGCCCCTCTTAGTTGCCACGCCTCCTAGTGCCCAGAGCTCCCCTAGCTCTCCCACACTGAATATAAAGCACAAAGAAACAGATCCCAGCCTCTAGCTGACAGACTGTGTCTCCTCTGGGAGCAGCCTAGGACCCTGCATACTTCAGGTGGCAATATTTAACTCAGAAATAGATCAGAGCACAAGCACCTATCTGGAGAGAGCATTGAACAGACAGGTGGCTGGGATTGGTGCTCAGCAGATGGTTGGCAAGCGCTCCTAATGAAAGATGTAGCCAAAGGGTATGCAAAGAGTATGCAATTCTCTAGCTCCTACTGCTTATTTCCTCCCCACCCAAGCAGAGGATAGATCTTCAGGGCAATAAAAGCTGCTTTTTCATCTGCCTCTGCTTTCAGCAATACCAACCTCTGTTCCCACCCTCACAGACTGGGTTAGCAAGGAGGGTGCAATGAAGTCCACTTTTGCCACTTCCAGCCCTCGCACTACAAATGAAGCTCCCACATAGCAGCACTGCTAGGTAACAAAAGCTTGACAACCAGTGAAAAAGCAGCCAGAAACAATAAGTATGTGTGGGTAATCAGGGAGAATCAACCAAACGTAACACCCATCCAAAAGCAGCTAGAAATGAAGCAGTCACAGGAAAGCAGGATGGTTGCAAAACTACTAGGAGTCAGCTGATCTATTTCAAATTGCCTGAACTGACAGCTCCTGACAGCACCAAGCTAATCTTTTATCTCTTGAGAGGAGTTTCAAAGGTAGGAGACATTTCCTGGCAAGGAAAAAGCTGAGCTGGGAATTCAGGTTGTAAGACACACAACAGAATGGAGCCATTTTGAAGTCCACACATGCTTACTACAACACACAGCTTTATTTAGTGCAGCTTCTTCCATTCAAAACACGTAAAAATAGCAACTGGTGAGACATGAAAATCAGAGAGAGTGAACCTGTGCCAGAGACATTTAAAGGGAATGATAATCTGATGTTACGGTTTCAAGTAGTGATTTAAGGCCCCGTAATTAATTATTTGCTCTGTGCTAGCCCTGAATGAGGAGGGAAGCACCAAGGTTCATAGCTCCAACCTTGTGATAAAACAAGCCTGGAAATTCAATGGATGGTAATGAAAAAACATTCAAAGAACTTAGATTGCAACATGGAGAGTTCCATCCTCCTACCAATTTTTGGTCATTCTCCCACCATCACACAGATAGCAATGCCTCTCACACAGTTTGTGTGATAGCTGCAACTCTGCACCAGTTCTTTGCGCAGCAAGGTCTTCTCTGAAGAATATTCTACTAATGAAGAAGTACTAGCAAGCAGATTAGTAAATACTTTTTTTACAGGATACATTAATTGAAATCTAAGGGTTGAATCCAGACTACAGCTCAAATCAGAGAATACAATAAAAGCCTTTTTGTTGTTGGTTTTTTCCCCCCAAAAGATTAGTTGCTACACCTTCACACTTTCTTCCCAGTGAGTTGAATTTAGGATCCCTGCCAAACTGTGTAATCTCTACCAGTCATCACACTAATGAACCACTTCATCTCAACTGCGTGATGGAGAAAACATGGTGACACATTAACAGGTTCACAGCCCACCCCCAAAAGCTATTTTCTCCACTGGTGAGTCACCAGAGGCCCCAGAAGATTTAGTGCTGAGAAGAGGGAGAAGGAGATCTTAGTGTGCAGAAAAGAACTGCCGAAATGTGACCCCAGTGAAATGGGGTGTCTCAGAAATAATTTGGAAACAAAAGGTAAAATTTGAGCTTGTCTATGCTATGCAGCTCTCTGGATTTTGGATTTGTTTGATACTTGTTCAGAAAACAGAAATCAGGATTTAAACATTCTGAAATTTGACTTCCTTCTCAGTTGAAAAAGAGGCCATTAGACCTCTGAAACCATTCACATGAGGAAGAATCTAAAACATTCCAGATAGCTGAGTGAAGGAACACCAAATAAAAATATGCAAAATATTTCCATAAGATGGAGCAGCATATTCCAGAAAAGAAATATCAGATCTTGTTTTTCCTTTTCAATGGGAAACTGAGGCAAAGCAGTTTTGCGAGTTACTCTGTTCAGATGGAAAATGGTCAAATGTTTTTGCAACAGCTGTGCATATCAGGTGTTTCAAACAGCCCCACTCACAGCCTTTGCCTTCCAGAACAGGATGCTCCACTGACAGAAGGCCAAGTGGTCAGTCACAAGCAGTACTGGCAAGATTTCCCCTTTTGTAAAGCAGTGAAGGATATCTGCGTAGCTTTCTCCCTTTTACACACAAAAGAGGTGATGCCCACATAGATGGACAGCATTGGGACCCTTTCCAGCAATACCAGAAGCCTACAGCCAGGCTTGGCTGCCCCAACAGACTTGGGATAAAGGCGAACAAGCTGGATCCCAGCCTGGAGCACTTGGCCAAAGCTGTTTGCCAGGGGGAAATCCCAAGCAAGGATGGCCTGGAGCCAAGGATGTGGGGAGAGAGAATTAAAGAAGTCCATCTGAAGTTGACCGGAATTCCTTCTCCTCCCAATAGCTATGTAGTATCCTCAGGACTGACGTGAGGTAGCTACAGATCTTTCTGTTAAAGAAGTATCAGGGACAAGAAAGAGACCTTTGGAGAAACACAGGAGAGTGGAGCAGAAATAATGTTTGTGAGGGCATCTTACTCTCAGCATAAGCCATTCCTTGCTCAAATAGCCATACAAAGCATCATCTCCATATGAACAAATGGAAGGCCAGCGTCTTGCACACCTAGGCAACACGCAATGTGAGCAGGCAGCATCAGCATGAGACTTAAGCAAGATGTGGTGCCAAGACAGACGTCAGGCAGCTGGTTCAGAACCACAAAGCCAGTTGGATTTTCCACAGAGCAGGAAAGGGAAGAGGGAATATGAGTCATTTTTAATCCTGGAAGAGCAACAAAACAAGAGTTTGGAATCTATAGCTCACACCAGGGCTTGGCCCTCTCTGCTGAAAGAAAAAGGAAAAAAAGAGCCCTGAAGATAATCATTCAAAAAGAAATGAGACAGGGAGACCAACCAAAACCAATTAGCAGACAGCAGCCAGAAGGCTGAATTATCCCAGCCATTGCTGGCATCCTGAATTTCAGCTGTAGATGAAGGCTGCAAACTTTTGACAGTACAGGAAAATTAGCTTCGGGGCCTCCAGCAAGCCAATTCCAAACCATACAGTTAAGTTTACTTAAACAAAACACATCACAGCTAGCCTCTTCTCTCATCAGTCTTAACTGGGGATTTCCAGTTTGTTTTTTATCAATTGTGGTTTCCTAAAAAATTCTAGGGGAGGCAATAACTTTCTTAATGAACTTATAGCCTCCAAGAAACTTGTTTCTCCCTGCCACAAGCCCTGGAGGAGTTGAATATTCTTTTTAAGAACAAGTTAATTATGTTGGGCTGAGCAAGTAAAATGACAGTCAGTAAACCATCAGTGTGATCTGAAGGCTTGAAGATGCAGAGGGGTGGGGGAAGAGATGAAGAGCTGAAGAGGATGTGTCATTTGCATCCTCTGCACTCAACAGATCACTTTCATGAGATACCTCTGTCCCTTCTTTATATGGCCAATTATCCATGCTCGTGTGTGTGCTGGTAGATATCACCCCCTTCCTCAGGATGAGAAGCAAGCAGGAATCCCAAAATAGCTCTACTGACATTCAAGAGATTTCTTCCAGAGTCAGGTACAACTCAGTGTGAGCAAGGACACCAAACATAGCCCGTAGCAAGCCCATAGCTCTCCTTCCCTGAATCAATTTATTAATTTTTTCCTGTGATTATGAAGAGGGGGAAGGGGATAGGGAGACAGAGACAAGGCCCTTGTGTGCAATGAAACTGAATGCGTAGCAGAAGCCATCATTAATGATGCATTATGGAGAAACAAAGGGAGCCTAGTTGATTGACAGTTCCTAACAAGTTGTGTATAATAAACACTTCTCTCTAGACAGAACGTTCCTGATTATGGGATATGTTCCCCTCATGTTACTGACGCATCCATTGTAATAGATGCATCCCACTTCAAAGGGTGGAGAGACCCGAAACAAAAGGAAGACTGACTGTGAGACGCTTGACTGAAGGAGGCATGAGACCACCTTGTTGAGGCCTGCACAGAGCCAACATGCAGCTGAGAAGTTGCACAGGGCCTGAAACACTGCAAGGCAAGTATGAAGATCGAGGTGAAGTATCACCCGCAATACCAAAGTAAATCCTCCAAATACCACTACAGTTGCCTTGGATTTGGTCTTCTCGGAGCAGGGATATATTCTAGGACTGAATCCAACACGCAATGAGATGGAAGGACTCAAGCTCAAGAGATGCAAAGGGAGCGTTTCTAACCCTGAGAAGTTCCTGCTTGAAAGAGCACCTGAGCAAATACCCCTGATTCAGGGTGTCTGCAGGCCAGAGGTTAGGCCCTGTAGTGTGTGACGAGGAAGTTTGCTGGCAGGCATTAAGAACAGAGTGTAAACTCCGAGTTTCCTAGAGAGCAATTAAAATGCAAAGGCAGGAAATTTGCAGCTCTGGAATTAATGCCAGCAAGAAGTCAGAATGGAGGGTGACATCACCACAGTTAATTACAACTAGGGGGAAGGGCAGGACTAATCATTATCGTGACCCTGTGGTCTATATCTGACTTACTCCAATCATGCTCCCGGCCTCATTTCCTGGGAAGAGCACCTCCCATGCTCAGAGGCATGTTCGAAATGGCTTTGCTTATGCCAAGCATGTGTGAGGCCAGACCCACACATACTTCACGTGGATATGAAAAGAAGAGAGCAGTTGGGAGAGTGGTCTGGGGATGCGTGGCTGCCCATGGGTGCTGCAGCAAGCCACCCTCCCCTTAAGCTCCTGCTGTAAGAAGATCCTGCAAGGCACTGAGCAGCAGCCAGGCCTGACCCTTGTCCCCAAATCCATTTTTCCACACCCAACACACAGCTGGCATTATTCCAGCAGCCAGAAATAAACAGACATCTGGCACAACACATGTGAAGCACTTCTGTACCCCTTGTGCCAACAAAGCTCTCCCCAAGCTGTCGACATTTCCACTGCTGCTATTTCCACTTCCACACACAGGATGGATCAGAGGTCTCTGTAGCTCACTGCCATCGCTGGACAGATGGATCTTACAGACCAACAAAAAAACAAGAAAAGCAAGAACTGCATAAGCAAGGCTCCAATCTGCTACAAAGGCCTAGGAACACACTATTGTCACTTCTTTTCCTGATTCCAGAAGCATGCTGAGATAAGCCCAAGAAAGAAGCCCTGGTTCACCATGGGAAGAAGTCCAAGTTAAGTCCCCTTCTGAACATTTTTCACCATGCTGCACAACATCACCAAGACTTCAGGGTACTTACTTTCCAGCCAAGGGCTTCAGCTGTCCTATTAAGCCACTGCAGCTGATCCTTGTGATCTGTTTTGCCCTCAGACTCGGTGCCATTTGGCTATACCCACTGCCACGCAAAAGGATGCGAGATGTGTGTCAACTGGTCTGCAGAAATGCAATACTACAACAGAATAATTCCTCTGAAAGAGGAACCAAAACAAAGAGGCCAGCATACTGTACCTTGTGCTTTCTGCCACCCTGGAGGGACGTGCATCCACCGTGTGATGTAAAGGAAATGATTTGCACAACTGTTTGAGAGAACAGCTTATCAGTACTTAGAACTGTCCATTCCAAGGAAAACTACACAAGAATGAAAGTGAGTCAACTTTTACAGAAAAAAAAGGAGAAGCCACAACCAGAGGAAAGGGAAGGGGATGATGTATGCTTTTTGTTTTATTAAGAAGGTTGCTCCTCACAGATAATGTAACGTTAGTATCTGTAGCCAATGCTTTGGCACTGTTTGAAAGCAACAGATTGAAGCAGAAGAGGTAGCTGGCCTTTGATGGACTCTTCAGGATGAATCAAGTGTGATAAGGCAAATGTGGAAGCATAAAAAAGTAGTAAATCCACTGTATAGGACCCTACTTTGTCTCAGTATAGGAGGTGGTAGTAATTTAGGAAAATTATTTTTAAACTCCTTTCCAAAAATCTCTGTGCATATGCAGCATTCCATAGAATCTGCCAAAAATGTAAGTGTTACCTTGAAACATCATCAGGGACCCTGCATGCATTCAGTGAAAACCTCCTGGTACTACGCAGATATGCTTCAATGCTACCATATGCTACAAAGATTAAAAATATGATGGAAATCTACAGAATGGCTTCCAAGTAAAACACCAGTTCATACAGAAAACCCACACTAATAGGCCTGTAATAACTGCTTGCCTGCGAAAGTTCATTACGTTCAGACTCACATTCTCTGCCCATTTTTCCACCATAGTTTTCAAAAAGAGTGTAGGAATCTCCTGGATTAAGGGGGAATTCACAATCCGAGAGCATGTGATATTCAACCAGTCCTAAGGCTATTACAGCACAGTTCTCCATGCAGAGATAGGAAATGGTTTAGAAAAATATGTGAACAGTTCCAAACATCAAGATGATTTCACACCCTGATGGCAAATATGCAGGCTAATATCGCAGCAGTCATTGTGGCATTCAGCATATCGTCATGCTAAAATCCACAGAAGAATACAGCTACATTCCTTCATAGGATTAAAAGACTGATCCAAAGGCCACTGAAATCATTCAGGTTTTTTTTTTCCCTTAGGTGGGAACTGAACTGGATGCTATAAAAAAGTACATCTGTGAGGTTTCATGAGACACGAAGGTGCAAAAGGACTGCATGGTCAGTGCTGAGACGCCACAGGCATGCTTGCGGCACTTTGTAACACAAACTGCAGTATGTGCTTATTGTCTCTCCTACTAGATGGGAAGAACTGAGTAGAGAATGGGGTCAGCAATGAGGTCACATAGCAAGGGCATTGCAAGTAATTAGTAAATAGAATAAATAAATGAACTCACGGTTAACTAGGGAATAGAGCTGAAGTAAAACCAATGGCATCTCCTCTGCATAGGCTGGAAAGGTTATACATGGAGATTTTGAGAACAGAGTCTCATTTTAAGAGAAAGGAGCTGAGACAAAACAAATTAAGTAGTCCTAAACAAATCCAACAATTCCTTTTCATGGAAGAGCTTAATGCTGCAAACAGACTATAATTGTATTATTTCCAAGCACACAGGCTCTCTGAAGGCACAAAAACAGCAGCATAACCTAACACATAGGTATGACCTTAACACTCAGCCCAGCCACCTGCCTCATCTGTTGTTGGAGGACAGAAGGCTGAGTAATGCAGGTCTGAAGCTCTCATCTGGAGCCCTACGGTGGGTGCTAAGTCAACAGGGAGTGGAACAAGTGGTGGGGAAAAGAGGCACACGTACGGATGGAAAACTGAGACAGAAACCTGGCCACATCTGTGTGCTGAGTGATCAGTTTGTGTAGGAGGAAAAAAGCTCAGCAGTGAATGCTGTCAGGATGTCCTTGCCCACAGTCCAGGACCAAATCTGTCCAACAGCAGCAGCCAACACATCCCAGACCAGCGTTCCCAAGAGGGGAAGTCTCTTTCTTCCCTGAATTTTCACAAGACGGACAACAAAGCCTGAAGCTCCTCTATGAAGAAGCACTTTCATCAGAAATCCAAAGCATCTAATGAATAGTTGATAACATTCTTGCCTACTAAGAAACATCCAATAAACTGCGGTGTGCTTGTGTAGAACCTCCAAGCTCTATACTCAGCAGGACAACGCCTCACGCAGGCAGGCTCAAGCAGGGACACCTGCACGAGGCTGGAAAAGGCAAAGATGACAGCAGTGGGAGATACTGTGGCAAAACAACAGGCAGTGTATAACCAGGGAAAAAGCAATCCCGGGTCAGTTCACATAGCACAGACTGTGACAGTGACAAGGAGGAGAAATGTCAGGGGAAAGCGTGAAACAGCAGAGCGAGCTTACAGCAGTGCTCCCTGTGATACACCTTCCTCAGCCTCTGGCAGCGAGTGGCTTACAGGCTTCTGCATGCATACTGCTAAACAGTAACCAACTACTGACAGATAAATCCTCTGCGAATTAGCACAATTCCTTTTAAATGTGTTCATACGTTGTTCTTCAAGCGTCAGGGGCAAAAGGCTCCACACTGTAACTATGGGTCATGGGACCTTGCGTATTTCATTGGCCACCCAGTACTGATGCTGTCATTCTTCTGTGGCGTGGCAAACAGCCAGGTCCTGTCATAATCACCTTTTCCACACTGCTCACAGCCATTTCTCCCAGGGGACAAAGGATGTTAGCACAACAAAGAGACTCCTCTTAAAACAGAGTAGCAAATGCCACAGGTCAGGAGTTCACTATTTAAAGCTCCTGCTTTTCTACGGCATTACCTCAATGGTCTGGGCATCCCTACTGGTGTTTTAGAAGGAAGAGAGATTATATTCAGACCCAAGCCCGACAACCAAACCAACCTCTACCAGCCAATGACAGATCCGGACAGAGCTCCTGTAAGTGATATCGGTATTATCAGGACAGACAAATCCCATTGCATAACAGGGAAGGGGGCAAAGAGAGGAAAGCATCAGGGCATACACATCCCTTCTAGCACTACTGGCTAATCAGATCCTGCTCTCAGAGAAGGAACTGACAAACTCAGTCTGTCTTGTCAGTGCACTGCTAAATTAAAGCTGATATTCGAGGGATTTGTAAGAAGAGCTGTAATAGAAGCCTGGAGCCAGGACGAAAGGGAAGCTGTGGGCATTTGTGAGCAAAACACACTTTCTCTTCCAGCCTACTCTGCAGATAGCTGGAGGAGGAGGAGGAAGAGGATGGGAGCCCATCCATCATGAGGATGAAGTTCTGCTTTAAAAAATCTGGGTGTCAGCAAAAACCAATTCCTGCTTGCCAACTGTCTCAAAAGCAAGTTTGTTGTCCCATACTCCCACGGGTGGATTCTAGTCCCAGCTGATGAAAACTCTGCGGACAATAACCTCAGCTCTAAGAAAAGAATTATTTCTCCTTTTTTGAAGGTTCATTTCTCAGGGCCATTTGTTCCCTCCCTAGCTCCTGACCATGTCTACCCACACAGCAGCATTTTCATTTAACAGCTCAGGCCAAGCAAAATAGAAACACCTCAAGACTAAACTCAACTTTGAAACTGGAAATGGCCAAATAGCAAGCAGGGTGCTGAGATGTTCCTCTGCCCATCGTTCACTGGCTGATGTGAGACCTGAGAGCACACTCAGCCATAACTGAGGGACACTGCTGCAACCCTTTGTTTGCTCACCCCAGCAGCACCATGGGCGTCTGCACCAAACTCTATCTTGAAGGCAGGGTGAGGAAAGAGTACTATTGCATAGAGATCTCATTTCCATAAGGCCAACAGCACTGTGGGTTATTAGAAGCAATTTCTCCATCCAGGACATTTCAGGCCCAAGGCTAGCACTTCAAGAAAAGGAGAATAAACTTCACAGGTTTTGTTTCTCCATCCTTTCAAGTGTCCTCTAGGTTTCCAGCACACAGTGTAAAGGACACTTATTAGTGTTGCATACAAATCTTAACTACAGGCTCAGAACTCACTAGAGATCGATAGAGAAAAAGAAAGAAGCAACCTGGCTTGCTCTAAGACAAACTATCGGCACAGGTTGTATTCCTGGTGTCCCTGTCAACTTAGAAGACCCCATGCGTTCTCCTGACTAAATCTACAGTCTCTACCTCCATCCTTAGGATAGAATATGGTCTGCTGTACAACTACGCTGCATAATGTTTGTGGCTTTTTTTTTTTCTGATCTGTTTTCTGTCCCCATTCATACTAAAACTAAACCAGTCTGCAGAATGTGCTGCAACCCATTACTGAGGGATCCTCCACTGCTCTGCAATCACCTTCACTCATTCACTAAAAGGAAACCTAGTTTGACCTTCATTTCCTTCCTTCCTACTTGTCTTTGCTTATAGCTCGGCACTGAAACTAAGCAAGCACACTGCTACAGTAGTCACCTGCGTAATCAGATCAGCTTGTGGCAGTATCATATATTTAAGGGCAGAACAGCATCATCCATGACCTCACAGGCTTCCTTGCAGCACCATTCTCTGGCTCAGCTGCTCAGTTCGCCCACAGACTTTCACATGCATGGTTTTTGAGGGCTGCCTCCCATCAGTTACATCCTTGGCTTTGTGTTCCTTCCTCTTGATCAGCTCTTGCACTCACTGCACCCTTCTGCATTGGTTTCAAGCACCTTCTGACATTCAGAGGCACTTATTGACTTCTCTGGAGCTTACTGATGCACCTGTGTGCTGAGTTTTCCCTTCCATTCCTCTTGCTAAGGATCAGTTTGTCTCCATAGGCTCTTTAAGATGCTCCATGCCATGAGAGAGAAGGGGGATAAAAAACAGAAGGTGGAGAAATGCAAGGTTCCTTCAAGCACTCTTTTCTCCATCCTGCACTCACAGGGTCCCTGGGATGTGGGACAATTGTGCCTACCAGGGAAACTGAGTTTAACTACTCAGCAGTCTCCACTCTCAGTATTTCAAGTGCATAATTCTGGAACAAGTTCATAAAAGTAATCCAGCATCAGCCACTCCTGTTGCTCATTGCTTTATCAGCCTTGTTTGCCTCTCTTCTTACAGCACTTGGCTCTCAAAGTCTTTTTCAAGGCTACTGCAGCAGCTTAGCTCTGCTAGCTTGCTCAACCTCATATGCCACACTGTTTGTGCTGTTACACTATGGTGTGTCTCTTCCCTCTACATTATGCCACCTGTTACAGTTTAGGCAGATGTCTGGGGCCTGCTGTACTCCCTTCTCACCTCTATAATGTAATATACCTGTGTCTATTAGAGAATGCCCATCTCCAAATTAGGGAATCCCATCTCTTTTAGTCAAGCCATTATGCTCCAGTACTACCTACAAGAAGGTGGCCCTCATTTCTTCTCTACTGTGTTATTTCATCAACCTCGAGCTTTGGGAGACAAACTGAAAGGACAGAAAAATTCATGGGAGACTCCAAATGCACAACTTAAGAATGTCTCCCATTAACCTTATCAATGCAAGTGGTGCCACAGCTAGTGGTGTATGCCATAAGGCACTTCCAAGGGCCTGGGAGAGCTCCTGGGGGACCATCTGCCTCTGCATTCTGTGGCTGAGCTCATGAAAGAGTTTAAGATCGCTGCATCACCCCCTTGGCATTTTTGGCATGCTGTTTACCAGACAGCTTTCGTTCCAAATAAGATACTTAGAGGGACAGAAGGGACACCTAGTATTCATGCATGCACCTGCTGACACAACAGGAAGTCTCTGAGGCTGCAGATGTGTGTGACCTCATGTCTTACTTAAAAGAATCGGGCCAGGCTGAACTTAAAAGCACAACACACTCAGCCAGGAGCTGGGCCACTTAAACCCATTAGAGCAGTCCTCACTGTGACTAAGCGGCACAGTGAGATTAAACAGAAGGAGTGGGGGGGAGGCAGGGAGGTCACAGCCCTGTGCTTATGGCCGTGAGATTTTAGGCACTATGCATAAGAAGAGCAAAGTTCAGACGGGAGGTATGCATGCTTGGAGTCCAGGTGACAAGATAGTTTTTTCTGCAGGACTCCCATTCAGTTTGCTGCAGCCCAGAGCATGGTTATAAACTGGTAGTAGGATTCCTCCAGGAGAGCAGAGGGAAGCATCTGAGTCAGGACAGTGGACGCACGGCCCTGAGGCACAGAGACAGCATGGCTTCCACAGAGATTTGTCTCCTCTCTCAAAGGAGAAAGGGATTCTGCAGCTCCTGGATTTAAATCCTGGCAGAGGTCAGTGCCAGCTGCTTTTCAATATCCCCTAAAGAAGGTCAACATGATAAAAGCTCACCCCTCCATACCCTACAATCAGCGATTAACAACCACTTGAACAGCAGCAATAGGTTCTCCTCCTCTTCCCAGGTTTTATTACCCAGCAAGTCTGTGAACGGTTTCAAAGGAACAGATGTCTTCATTGTGTCTTCCCCCTCCTTTGCTCACAGGAAGAGGTGGGACAGGGAGGAATGAATTTCCTCCACATTATGCTCTTTGCCTACTGCATCCTTCCACTATTCAATGGCCACAGAGCTAGGGAGGGAACTGCAAACTTCTGATACTGGGGCAAGTTGTTCAGAGTGCAAACGACTGGAATCTTTCATACTCTGAACACACAGAACAGCCTCTTTATCCAAACAGCACCCACGCCTGCATTTAAAATCTCTGTGGTGAAAGTAAATAAAAGCTTGACTAATTCATTTTTCCTCATCTCTGCATCCACCCAGACTTGGCATTTGTGCTAGCTGGGTGGTTTTCAACCCACCAAGACACACTTAGCACCAAAGCATGCATGCAGTTCTGAATGGGATACAAGGGACCACGAAGTGCTCTTAAATGTGGTAGCAACACAACAGCAAGCTCTTCTGCTTGCACAACCAAAAGATACAAGAGATGTGATTCATGATGAACAGTTTTGCCAGTGAAAGCCCAACAATATGAGCCCAGCCAATATGCCACTCGATGCTGCCTTTTGCTTAGACACAGGTGAAAGTAAGAAAGAGCCTTCCTGGCACGAGCCACAGGCATCTCGACAGGATTTTGCTGACAGAGCCTGCCCTTACTGACCTAACCCAGCCAGCAGGCCTCCTGCTTTGAGAGCACCAGCCCCTGCACTTTGAGTTGAAGGAAAATCTGCAGCAGTCCAAGCATACAGTGCTTTGATCTCTCCCAGTTAAGCAGCAGATGTGCCGGGGCACTGCATAGAGAGTACTTTTGTGCTGCTTCACTCGCTGGCATGGCAAATCAGGTTTACAGTCCACAGCCCAAAAGCAAGAAACAACAGGTAGATGCTCTGATCTACAGTGGAAGGAGGTATAGGGCTGCAGACAGCTCCAATGGGAAGGCACAGAGAGAAACCTTTGTGCAACAGTGTAAACAACTTTCCCCATGGGAACACAGTGACAAGGCAGCACTTCTCATCTCTGCCCCCTCCTGACTCAGCAGTCACAGAAACAAACCACAGCTCTTCCTATAGTTCCCTTTAGTAAGGGAAGAACACAGTATAGAATTCAGCAGAAGAGAGAGCTCAAGCTTTTTCTGGCTTAGCTCAAAACTGATTCATAAGGGGAGACAAACATCACCACCACCACCCATACACGTTTCTTCTCTTTGAAGCATCTGTGCATCGTGCTACCCTGTGCTCTGGTTGCTGGAGGCTGCTGGTACCCTGTAATCCTTTTGCATAAATGGGACTCTGACAGCTACAGACACAAAGATGTAGACTCCTTATTCTCTGGTGCTAAGACTCACTAGAAACTCCTTCTATGCAGTAAAAAAAAAAATCACATCTGGCTCTGTTGTTCATCAGACTAACTTAATACTTCCTTCTTATGGGACACAAAACTGTCAGTGTCTGCTCTTTGGGCTGGATTTCCCAGGCACCACTAGTAGCACACAGGTCCTTGGACTTCACCCACGTATAAAAGTTTAACCTGATTTGGAGACGAAATGCCTCAATTTACAACCTCAATAGCAAAGTCCAAAGAGCCACTTGTTATGAGATTGACTGGGCACTTTTCATTCCCTGCACTTTTCAGTCTATATGTAAGCAAGTCTTGAATGTGCAGTTACACAGCTAGACTTTCAGACAGCTGCTCAGTCTCATCTTTGGCTCACATCTGTGTATAAACCAAGCCCCAAAAACTCTTGTTCCACTGGCTCACTGGAACACTGCCAAGGATGACTGTGAAGGGAAAAAATAGGCAAGCTAATCATACTTCTGTGTAAGAAAACTGAATTTCCTCCATCTCAGCAGAAGGCGGAAGGAAATACAGTTGGCCAAGAGGACCCTAAGGGTTCATATACTGATGGTATTTGACAATAAAGTGAAAAGCTATGTGTAGTTTGGGCACCGTGTGCATCTCCACGTACCAACCAAGCCTACTGAAAGACTTCTGTGTGCACCCCTCATCCCACTGTTCTCTTAGACCTTCAGTAAATCAAAGGGAACTACTTGGCATGGCAGCAGCTACAGACACAGCCCAGCATTTCACTCCAGTTATTGCTCTTCTCAATCCGACAGCCAGCTGAGAGTTCTGGAATATGTTCTGGCATCACTTCTAGCTGAATCATCTAGCAATATAAACCACATCTGTTCCACACACATGATCTGGAAAGCATCTTTTCTTCAGCAATTTCACAGGAGGAGAAGGTAAAATTGATAGCAGCTTGGCTTGCAGCCCTGAACACACAGCGGACAGAAGGAATCAGCTTTTCTAGTCTAGGCTGCAAAAGGAAAAATCAATCTAGTTTATTCTCTGTTTCTCACTAACTGGCCACAACTATTGCTTAGTAATGGTGAACAAAACCCTGCCAAGCTCCTCCAGAGGAGAACTTCTGGGAACAAACAGGACAAACCCTGAAAGCAGAGATTTGTGCAGAGATGCAAAGAGGAACAATCAAAAGAAACAGGCAATCTCAACAGGTCAATGAATGGTTAAAACAATCCAATGAAAGTGAAAGCTAACAAAGGACTACAAGGTGCGGATTACTTAAAACAAAACAGCAATTTATAGCCCTAAGGATTTTCTTCAAAGGAAAGATCACAGTTTCCTGTTAATCTTTGTACAGATTTGAGTACCATAGACCTCTATCCCTAAACAAGAACTCCTACTGATACTGGCACCATAAACTTAAAGCTTCAGTTTCCACGTGAAACACTAGTTTAAGCAGTGCAGATGACCAGTGACCCAATACTTGTGGGATGGCTTTGCTGGATGGGCATCAGATGAAACCATATTGCTGGCTCATCCCCTGCAAAGACCCCATCTGACAATGTGGGTGCTCCTCTGGCTGCAGCACCTGGAGCTGCAAAGATGTCCTGTCAGCCAAACATCTTCCTGGGACACAAATCTTGGGTAGCAAAGCCAGCTACTGCGTTGCCTTTTCTTTGAAGCCTCATGTTTGGAAACGTGGCGTGTACATCACCTGGGGTAAAGTGCATTGCATCTCCTCTCCTCTCAAAGCAAAGACTGTAAGAGATGGAAGAACTTGAGCTCCCTGCTGAGTGCTAAGTACCAGCAGGCACAGTGCATCACTTCAGATCCCTTAGCTCTACAGAAAGCAGATTTAAATTCCTTGTTGCACTGTCACAGAAAGAAAAACAAAGAAAAAAAGAGATGAAAAAGCCTTGCTCACTCCCAGGTTTTCTTAAAGAAAAGCAGTGAAGAGTTAAGTAAGGCCTGGCTACTGCTTAATTTTTGTCCTTGTCAACCTTGGCTGCATGCTTTCAATACTAATGAAAACAAGAGTTAGAAACAGAAGAAAAAGAATGAACAGGCAGGCAGTGGGATTTCACAGCGATCCAAGCCAAGAGATTCTGTCCTATGCAGTCCTGGATATGGGAAGTGAGAGATGTTCTCAGATAGACTGCTGGTAGTAGAGAATTGACACACCTAGAAGCATTTCAGGTTAAAAAAAGCTCATTATGAACTGAATAATAATAAATAGTAATATATATAATAATACATTCTTTGCTATATCATCAAGTACAACCAAGTCTGTGCTAATAACCAATCTTCCTGCCCACAGAAATGACTCCTAGCCTGCCTGCGCTTCATCTAACTGACCATCCTGATGAGCAGCTGAAGAAGCGAGAACTGCCAACCTAAATGACTGAAAAACTCGGAATCTGCTCCTTGTTCCAAGTAATTTTTTCAACGCCTGTTGTTCAACATTCTCCACATAATGGCAGAACCCAATTCTTAAAAATACAGAAACTAAAATGAGCCTCCTCAAAAGCCTCCGAGCTGAATCATCCTCTTTCCAGGAATTAGGAATTGTTATAAAGTATCCTTGACCTGAAAAAACAGTGGTTTGGAAGAAAGCTAAACAGCAGCAAAGAAAAGGCAGATGACAAAAAGTCTACACGCATATTATATGCTTTATAATACAGTGCCATGTACATGCCATGAATCACAGTTAGCCAAATGCCTTCATTACTTGGCCTGCATATTTGCATCCAACCAAAGCACATCAATTAGCTATCCTTTCCAAACAGCTAAACACATAATAGTTATTTATGGCTCGAGACATTTTGTTTCAAAATATCCCAATGCAAAATTTGCATCATTGAAGCTAAACAATAAGATATTAGTTCGCAAGTAATGCTGCTGGCCTGGGAGATCAGCAGCATTATCATCTTTTTATTATCAGGAAGAAAATAAATTTGTCTTTCACAGAAATCAATCAGCACAGAGTTTGGATGGAGAGCATCACACCTCCAGCTGGATGGAGGAAAAGATAGAGGACAGGAGGCAGCATGAAGAGCCAACCCCTCCCACCATGGGATGGAAATGACTGGCACTATTTGCAAGCAGCAGAGGATGGAAAAGCAGACCTTCATCTCCTTGGTCTGTGCAGACAGATGCCATCAGGGCAGATGCCTGTGCTGTGCCAGTCCGCTGCCTCTGCCAGCTGTAAATGCAGGTCAGGTGCTTACAGCACTTCAAAGTAGCCTAAGGTCAGGGTGAGCACCAGGTGTGTACATCCTTAAGGAGTGCTTTCAGCAATTTGTAGGTATGGAAAATACAGGGGTTGGCAAAAAACAGCTCATAAAAATAAAAGACTATTGAAATATAAAATAAAATGCAAGAGACTGCACTCTGTGGCCACAGTAAGTCCCTCAGGAACTGCGAGATGCTGAGAGATCACTGCAAGTACAGGCTATTTCACCCTCCCTTAGACAGCTAACAGGATCCAGCCCTTCCCACCACTTAAAATTCAATACTGTAAGAGACTGCTGACTCCTGTGTACATCGGAAGCGATGGGGGAAGCAAACAAAGCCGCTTTACTTTCCTCTAATCTTTCTCCCTCGTGTGCCTGCACCAGATGGTGCTGAGCTGCAGGTTGGAGGCAAAGAATAAGCCCAGAGGAAACAAAATGGTAATATTAGGTTATAAAACAGCTGACCTTCAAATATGACGTCAGCTCCTGTTTAATTGATGGGACAGGTCCAGACAGACAGACGCATGCACACTGGGATGTCCATACTCAGCACCTTCCTCTCTAACACAGGAAGAAGCCATACGGCAGCACTGTTACAAGGTCTGTTCAAACTTTACAGGTGTGAAAAGAAGCAGAGAAAAAGAGCCTCCGTTTACCTTGATACAGGCAGACATGCTCTAGGAAAGCATCCCTGCCAAAAGGGTTGTGTTTAACACCTTGTCCTAGAATCCTCATTCTCTACTCGTCTGCCTCTTGTCCACTGCAAGCAAGAGTTAAATAACCCGAGTTACAGAGCATTGATCTTCCTTCCATAAGAGGAAAATTACAAAACACAAGATGCTCTGGTCCAGAGCTTTACTTCCAGCTGCTGTCATTGCAAACACTGCCAGGAACGGTGGTTTTAAGCACTGTACTGAGGACTGAGGATATCCTGCTTTGGTATGGTGCAGACTCTGGAGAACTGCTGCAGAATACAATAAATTCTGCCTCTTTTGATGTGCTGATCTCAAACATTTCCCATCAGAAGAATGTCATATGATGATTTTGTATAGAATCATAGAGGTTGGAAAAGACCACTAAGATCGTTTAGTCCAGCCATCAACGATGTCCAGCTTTGAGATAAAGAAAGCAAAACATTAAATAAGCTTGGTGGTGAAAAGGAAGGCCCTGAGCTAGGCAACTGCAACAGAGCAGTGTGAAACTCATAGGACTGAGAGTCAGAAGCTCTGCGTGGCTCTCTGCTTCCCTTGCAAAGCCATACAACAAAACACAACACCTTCCTCTCCTCAGCAAGGAAGTCAACCCTTGCCTACCTGCCACAGCTGAATTTGCAAGTAGCTGAAAAGGGTTTCAAAAAAAATCCAAGAGGTTTGAGAAACATTAGATTCTATTTTAGAGCTTTTAGAAGAGCACTCCACTTATGTCACACTGAAGGAAGCAGCGTGCATCACACACACACTGAGTCACACAATTACGGCCACACTTCCTCGCCTCAAAAGAAAGCCATGCTGAGGTTCCCAGCAGCAAGGGACAAAGCCACATTCGTGTGCCAACACTGAACAGTTCAGTATTTATGAGACATGAACAAAAATAAAATAGCTTGCTCTAAACAGCTCAATGGTGTAACACTGAATTTCAGCCCCAAAGATGCTTCAATCATGAAGGGACAAAGTCAAGAGCAAAGCTGCTCAATCACTGTCACAGCTGAGTGCCTGCACACAGACACCAACACAAACACCTCTCTTACGCACCACAGCAGTACCAGGTCTGCAAGGCTCTGCTCCCCAGAGCCTGGATGTTGGCCCAGCCGCCCATCTGATCACACACAGGTCCTCCACCAACCTACTGCTGCCTGGTTCCATGAACAGCCCTGCGACTTCTTGTCCTCAGAAACTAAGACTTGTCACAGGCTGCTGGCAGGGGAGATGCCTTCCTAAGAACTCAGGAATTTTGCACTAAGCTTGGAACTGGGACAGCAGTGATTTAACATCTACCATTAAAAGCAGTTTAAAATTTAATGGTCAGAGCATAATAAATCCTACCCAGACGTTTTCAGCTTCCAAGCCAGGCCATCAGCAGGACAGAAATAGCTTTGCTGCAAGGCAACCAAGAACAATTTTAAGTGTATTTTGCAGATAACACATGCCATGGATTGTCTCTACCCATGACCTTCCCCAGCACCTTGATGAGAAGACTCTGGGTCAGGAAAGGAGATACTCAAGCAACCTATATTTGCATGCTAAATTAGGTAGAGTCAAGAAATGAGGAATAAGGCAGACCAATTATTAAATGCAGTGTGGAAATAGAGCACTATTCTCCTTGGTGCCAAACAGAATTTCCCTTCAAAATCACAAAGGGAGCTCACCCGGGTCAAGCCTACTTCTTACACTGCACTTAGCATCTCAGTTAGCTTGGAATCACTGCCTAGGTATCAGGTATGGCACCAAACAGGCTGCAGGTGATAGTGGCTCCATCTTTCCCCAACATAGTTTCTCCTCTCACATCCTTAGATCACTGCCACTGTAATTTGTGGGCAACACACTGCTAACAATAGCTTCTTCAATATCCCAGTCAGTAATGCTTAAAAAATAAAGGGGGCTGTAAGTGGTTGTGATGAAGGGAGCGCAGAGAAGCTGTGCTATGCCAGCAAAGGGAAGAGGCCTCTCTGCAGCTTTTTGATGGAGGCTCCTGCTGTTCTAATGGAATCTTATCCAGGGAAAATAAATTTTTAATTAAAGAATGCTACAAACAAGCACAATGTGGCTTTTTGTGGCAAAACCAACCCTGCTGCAGTTTCTGAAGCTCTTGGTTGAACAGAGGGCAGCAGCAGCATCCCCACACCGTGCTGAAGTCTGCATTCCTAGAATTCCCTCATGCATGCAGGCATGCCTGGAGAAGGCTGCTGAGTAGCTGAGGGGTTATTAGCTGAGAGTTCAGGTTCAGATCTGCCATGAGACAGAGGCCAGGGCTCCTCATTCCTCCTGGGCTTTTCTTATGAATGTCTTCAAGTATTCTCAGCCTTGCACCCTCAGTGTCCTTTCTCCACCCACCACTGCACTGAGCAATTTTGCATTCCTCCTGTTGTTAAAGCCCAAGTAAGTGCTGTAAGGTCTCTAGGGCAGAAGTGCAGGAGGTGCACGCTGCAACAGTCTCCTGGGAGGTCTCAGGAAAACAGAAGGTTAGTGTTAATGCAGCAGGAATCAACAAGCCCTCTTGTTTCTTATTCCAAAGCGAAGACAAAGGTAGGGTTTGTTCAGCTAGGCAGTACAGCCAAGCCTTGCAAGGGAGGCAGAAAAAAGATGCAGACGTTTTCTTGTTTTTGTTTTGGACCTCATCCCTTGAAATGGAGAGCACATGGGAGTATTTCATAGAAAAAAAACACCACCAAAAATTGGAAATGCAGAACAAAACTACTTGGAAGTGATCTACACCTGTTCAGTAATACTGCTCCTTTAGAGGGAAAAGGGAAGCAGGAAGAAGGGAAAAAGAGAAAACAAAACAGAACACTTTCAGCTTATTTATCCTAATTTCAAAATGGGAAGGAGTCACTAAATCTTTCAGAGTTTTAGAGCAGAAAAGAAATTGAAACAAACATCTAATTTATGGGTATATTTTCAAAAAAAATACTGCACACCAGCACTGGAAAAAGCAGAGCTGAAATGCATCAGGGATGCCTAGCCATAAAGCGATAAAAATGAAAGAAGGCCCCTGAATTCCCCATGCTTCCAGCAATAAAACACAAACAACAAATGGAGAAAAGGACCTGCAAAGGTAGAGACTTAATTCCTGTTATTTGGTACTTCTGTGTTTGCTGCTCAGATCACACAGTCCTTTCCTTTAAGCTATCGTATGCAGTGTTTAATAGGAACATTTTCAGCCAGACTCTGAGGTGTATTTGGCAGCTATATTGCTAATAATAAGCTGTTAAAATATCTTGCTCCTTCAGCTTACCAACTCTCTTAAAACACCTTGTGGCAGAAGCCAAGGTGCTGTGTGATCAGGAAATAGGTTGTCTTGGAGATATCTCCACAGACAACAAGAGCTCAGTCAGTCACTTTGAGTGATGCCACCTACCAATCTGCACATTAACTTCAAAGAGAAAATTAGGATATCAGGGCTACTGAAAGAAGTCATCACCTGCAAGAAACATGCTGTTTTCATACGTGCTTCTAGCTGAAGGAAATGCTGTAGCAATATGATAGTTTTGATCTCAGAATGCACCGCTACTTCCCTGTGTAATTAGATCACTAAGAGGCTACTGGTGTTCCTGCCCTTATGACCATTTATATGAAAGTCATAATTGATGCTGTTCTTCCAGCAGAATCAGTTTCAGGTCAGACATGCAGGCATCACTCGTAAAAGAGAAAGTATCCAAATGGTTAGACAAAGAGGCAGTGCAGAAATGCCACCTAGTTATGGCTAAGCTTCAAGGATTAGAATGAGAGCTATTACCACCAAGAACTGGGCCTCATTCTACTAAGACTACTAAATACTTGTCTCCAAAGTAAACCCCTAGAAGTAGGTTACTCTGTAACCTAATGAAAAAGGATGCTTATTTCCTTGCCCCTTTACTGGGACACTAAAAAGAAATGCCATTCTCTCAAATAAGAATTGGAACTAATCCCACCCAGTTCAAAAATGCAGATGTATCTAACTCCCCATCACCAGCACTAGATACACAAAGTGTCAAGGCAGAAAGGAAGCTAAAGGCCGGAGGGACTAGATTCACGCCAACCAAGTTACTCCATGCTTGGGATTCAGGATGGTGAACAACAGACATAAGGTCTCCAGTGTCTCCCATAACACATTACCTGGCAATAAGCCATCTGCTGGGCTTTATCCTCCTCCTCTAGCAGTTACTGGATCTAGAGAAACATGGACCAATGCCCATACAGAGAGCATCCTAAACTCCCTTTGGTACCTGCTCTGATCATGCAGCATCGTCAGAACTGATGGATTCTCCTTCTGAGCTGCTGAGGCCATTAGCACAGAGAGCCACTGGAGATGTGTTACCCAAGGCCTTACACAAGCACAGAGAGGTGCACTTAATGTGTCAACATCTTTGCTAACTCAATAGCTTCTATGACTACTATCCATTAAATGTAAGTCTGCATATTTGTAGCACGGTACTTACAAGTCCCCTGCATGATTTTCTTAATAGTACCACATGACTTGAGAATAGCCAAATTTCTGTGCAAACGGGGGTATATGCAAATGCTTAGAATCTTCAGGAAGAAAGATCCAGTGTCTGTACTGAACATTTCTGTCATCAGCTTCAGTTAAGTCTGAAAAATAAAAGCCTTGTCCCAACTGCAATGAAAGGTCCCCCTGGGCAGCAAGAAGAGTGACTCTGCTCAGAGAACATTTGCATCTCAGCTGAATTAGTTAATGTGTGTTGAACACTCTGAAAATTGTGAAGCAGTATATAAATGCCAATGATTCTTATTTATTATTGTTTCAGTGCACAGCAGCGGAAAGTAGTGCCATTTACAGACGCAAATTAAGAACAACAGGAGGTCTATCACCATGTTGGGGGTCGGGGGATTTTATTCATTTGTCTCTCCTCACTCTTATAAGAGTCCCTTCTATAGGGCTCCTATGATCCCTGCCAAGCAGGACTGGCCTCAGCCCAGTGCAGATTTGCCAACAGAGAATGAGATCTCCACCTGCAAACCTCAGCAGTATCACTTCTCAACACTACACTCCAAAGCACTGCCATCAGTGCCCTTGAATACCAGAATGCTTTCACCTAAACTGTTTGGGGCAAAGTGAGACAAAAACAAATAAAGGCACATATACATTTCCAAGGTACCTGGTTAGTTAAAAAGTGCAAGCTCAGAGTGACATATACTTGTAACTTTAATGTCTCCAGCTCTGACTTAAAGTATGCTATGTGCTTACGTAGCACTTATGACATCCCATTCTCAAGATAATTAAAATAACTGCAGAGACAGTCGTTCTTTGGTATTACAAGCCTGTCAAAGTGGCTATTTTCAGTATAATGCTTCTGCCTCACTTGAAGGCGTTACACATTCATCAAGTTCAGAGGATACTGAGAAAAACTAGGAGTACAGAGTCAAGCTCTAACAGAGCACATAAAAAACCATATCTGATAGACGCTCGTTCAAATTCTAACAGCTCCTTTTACCTCAGTACTGCACTTAGATGTGCATTACAGCTTGCACACAGGAAAAGAGAAAAAGCTTTTAATTCAAACAGGGCAGCTTGTTCAGATATGCTGCATTTGCAGAGAGAGTTGCACTGCTTTTACTTTCTTCAAGTTAGTGATTGCTTACTCAGTTGCCCTGTCTACGAAATAGAGATTTCAGCAACTTAAGCATGGAGGGTCTAATACCAAGGGGCCGATATCAACACCTGATCTGCCATTCACCACACTGTATGCAACTTTCAAAAGGCAAACTGCAGACAAAGAAGGCAACAGAGCCCCTGAAGAGTTGTTACAGCAACATTCCCTCTTTTATTTGCAGAGCTGCAAATTGTTTTATGAATACCATTCAACCAAAAGGTTTAAATAAACATCCATTCACTGCCTATGCTGGAGGAGAAGCAAGCTCCACTGGTTGTATGGCAGGGTCTGACCACTGCAGAGCAGCTGTGCATCTATCCCTGTGTACAAACCTGCACCCACACCCAGGCTTCAGAATTTGCAAAGGAAGAAGCATACTTAGAAGTAGATTAGAATATTTTCCTCCTCCTCCCAGGAGAAGCCTTTTTTCATTTGAATGTATCAGCTGGCTCCCTTGTTTGCACTCAACTCCAGATTCCTCAGTATATGCAGCAATGCTGTACAGTCACGTTCAAGAGTGGCAACGTACAAAAAGAGTTTACACGAACCAGTCACTAAGTACCTACAAGGGCCTGCAGGCTCCTGAAGAATGTCCTCTAGAACAGGGTCCTGTCACACCGAGCCAGGGACAGAGATTAGAGTTATCAGCTTTGACACTCAGCAGGAACGTGTCACGAAGGATTAAATCATTACATCATGAAGTGTCAGCAAGCACAGCTTTCCTGCTGCTCTACCACTAAGTTATACATTAATTAGCGAGGTACAAAACAAACATGAAGTATCTTCAAGCACCTGTCCTGCGGATCAGGCCCAGCCAGAGCTATTAGCACAGGACTCTTTTCCAAGAGGAGTTCCATTGTGCCCCAGATCAGCCAAAGCATCACCATGAGACCCATTAAAATGCGAAGCGTAGAAGCCTAAAGGGAAAATCACAGAAGTTGATTACAGCATTTGACTTTATATTTTTAATACTTGTGTAATACCATCCCTTCCTCAGAAACTCAGTATCTGATTTTCTAAACAAGGTCATACATGCACCACTGAATAAAAACATCCTTTCTTGAGAGAAGTGTGGAACAGCACCCAACAGCATGAACACGAGAGTTGAAATAAGTCATCACAGAACAGAAAAACCTCACAGCCTAACAGTTTTTGCAACAAAGCAAGAACTAACATACCTGTTTCTGGATGCAATCACTGAGAAGTGTTCCCTAGCTACTCAGCAATCCTGGACCAAATCACAAACAAACTCTCCATCAGTGGGCGGAAGAAATTCCACCTGTAGTAGTGAAGATCCAAGCAGACCAACACCACCCCCCACCTAAACCTCTACTTTTCATCTAAATCATGGCCTTAGAAATGTGTAGTAGGACAAAAGAAATGATTCTGTCCCAATCTCTTACTGCTACTCAGCAGAATTTCTAGCTTCAGCTGTCAGGCATTTCCCTTTGCTTTCTGTCTCAAACTGCTGCCTTCTACTGCTTGTCATTGCCAGACTCTGCCAAGTTACATCAGCTTAGACCCTCTATTCTTTAAACTAATTTCTCAGAGCATTGGGATTCCTTCAGTATAAAATAAGATTACTTGCTAGAACTGCCTAACTAGGTCAGGCTGTAATGCCTCTCCTAGAAGCAGAGCTGTACTTGATCTCAAAGCCACTACTAGAGCAACATACAACAGAGCAACTATCTGCCTTCACCACTTGAAGACTTTCTGAAGCTTGGCTCAAAAACAGGCTTCCATTTCCAGCTGTAGCCCCAGAGTGCTGTAGGGTTAAACCATTCTGAGATAAAGAATAGCAGCACCATAGTGCTCCATATTCACTACTGTACCACCTCTCTCCACTTTTGAAGCACGGGAGACGGGGAATTCTTCTGACATTACTGAGGTCCCATCGAGTATCATTAGACACAGAAACTGGCACAGAGCTGTGAGAATCAGGGGACAGCTTAAAATGGAGCACAGGTGTCTAGACTTTGTGTTTAGCACCCAGAACGTTTTTCTTAGGGTGAAATCCACTTCTTGTTCTAGAAGCTGAAACCACCCAGTGCTGTGCAAACACTTGCCCAGAGCCCTAAATACAGGTGGGTAGGAGTAGCTGTTACCCACTTCTGTATTAAGACAAAGATGTCGGGAACTTTGAAGTAACGAAGCCCCTCCAGTTCAATGGTATGCAGATTGTACATTTGACAACAGCATGCTCACAACAAAATGTATTAACCATTTTCTAAGTAAAATCATACTGTCCAACATGAAATATAATGCATTAACAGAGTTGTTACAACTTACTTCGCATCAAGTGTCTTTCAAAAGTCAAATATACCGGAGGGGGGAAGGGAATTGATCTTTCTTAAACTGAATGCTACAGCAGATGGTAATTCCCTTATAACCAGAAAGTCACTGAAATGGTGCTTTGAAAGAATTTAAGAAAGTTTATCAGATGACAGAGCACATAATTCAGGGACCTGTCAGGTTGGCTGAACCACTAATCCACTCAGTCCAGGACAATTTCTAGTTGCAATAAGAGGAATACAGCAGAGCGGTGGAAATGAAACTATACAATGGAGTTCTCTTAATAGAAAGAAGGGAAAATCCGTAGCAGCATCTGTCAATTGGAATATCTTCTACTAAAGATTTATTCTGAATGCCTCACAAGCCACCTTCCAGTTGCACTGGCTAAGAAAGAAGCCAAATCCTTTAAGAAGAAATTTTTCTTCGTTAGATGGTAAGACAGGACTGTGCTAAAAGAAGTTACAAAACCTCAGTGGATGTAAAATTCATAGTAAGAGTGGGGAACCTATGAAGTATTCTGCAGGTTACAATAAAGCTTCACTTCAGTTTGAAGAACTCATACCACACTACCAGTGATCAGAACAAGACTTGAGATATCTATCTGATGGTCATTTTTCAGCTCTTTCACCCTTGCTCCCATGCATGTACACTTCTCTTTTCTAAATAAGGGAAATTCAGTAAGTACAACATCCAACACTACTTCCTGCATTAGCTTCCACAATAGGCCATCTCCTTTTCCTAAAGGAAAAATCAAGCAGACACCCCTTCCTTACTCACAACTCCACCTATTCTATTGTTTGTTTCATACTCTAAAGAGGGGCAAATTAGAGAAACTCTATATGTAACATAGCATGCTATGCAGAAGAATGAACTGATGCTCCTAGGGAATTTTAACTCCTTACTCAGAGGACAGCAGACCAAGCGTAATACGATGGAAAGTGCAACAAGACAGCAGAGCAGCAAGACCCTGAGCTGCAGCGAGTGATGATTTACTCAGATACAACAGCAGTGGGTACAGAAACAATGGACAGAAGTTGCTTAACTTCAGAAGGCCTGTAAGGTCCTCAGATAGAAATCTCCAGATAAGATCCCCTTGCCTCCACTGCCAACCCTTAAATGAGGTCTGGGAAGGGGTCCATCCTGGCTCCACCCCTTCCATCATTCAGGTACTTTGCATGCACCTGAGCTCCTTGGGTTGGCCCTGCCTTCCCACCAGGTGCTCAATCACTAATTCAAGTTGTGATTTAGCATTTCTACTACACCAAAATACCAATGAACAGAAAAAATGAGTTTATTTAAGAATAGGGAACTTCATCCATCCCAACTCTGGGCTGCTAAGGAAAAACCCAGCTCAGGAGGGATGTTGTCTTGTAAAATGTATTCAGTTCTTAAGCCTCACTGTAGCAAATAAGCTACAGCTCTTGTTTCCCAAGTTAGCACCCACACAACTCAAGGATCAGATTCATACACTACCATCACCTAGAAATACCTAGTGGACTTAGTGGCATACCATTTCGTCTCAACGAGAACTGAGAAATTCATGCCAAAACCTCTACCTGCAGCTGCCAACACAGGGTCTCACACAGACATGCTTGGAGTTCCATTGTCAGCTGGCACTGTTCATGCTGAAGCAGCCCTGGCAAGTGAAGTCCCATTGACTGGAGGTGAGAACTATAAAAAAAAAAAAAAAAACTTGCATAGTTTTGAGATTCCCTTCAAGAAGCCCAGGCAGGACTGAGGATTGATTAATCTTGAGTCTCCCCTAGGCTGGACTGTTTCTACAGGCTGTTCTGGGTCTCCAAGAACACATCTGTCATTTAAATCACCAAAGCTAAAATAAAACATGCCCTCCAGCCTTCCTGAGCAGTGTTGTATTTGCCTTTATTTAACTTCACCTACAGTCAGCTGCCTACAAGAAAGTTGAACAACTGGTTTCTAACTAGAATTCATGCAAAGTCATGTGGAATAAAAAAGGAAAAGTCAAAAATCCAACAACTCACGTATCCTGGTTACCATCCTCCACTATAATTATAAAATTGCCCTTAAAACATAATTGCATAATTGGGTTTGGCAAGCATTCACCCAAATCTTTTACAAATATTTCCACAGACTGAAGGAACAGGCGGTGGGCAGTCTGACAAGCCTGCCATGAGAATTTGTGCCCTTAGGACATGTTCCTTGCTATTACACTAAATACTTTGCATCACAGCCTAATGTTTCAAAACAGTAGTTGAGCAAGTGAAGTACCAGCATCTCAAAACAAATTAAAAGAAACATTTTCAAGCTATTTTCACTGCAAGCGGGGAGCAAACCCTTTGAACAAAGAGACGGAGGTGACTATAGGCCCCTCACTAGAAGAAAGACATTGAGGCTCTGCAGTGTGCTCAGAGAGGGGCAATAGAGCTGTGAAGGGTCTGGAACAAAATGGGAAGCAACTGAGGGAACTGGGATTGCTCAGACTGGAGAAGAGGAGGCTCAGAGGAGACCTTATTGCCCTCTGCAACTCCCTGACAGGAGGTTGTGGCGAGGTGGGGATCGGCTTCTTCTCACAGACGACAGCGATAGGACAAGAGGGAATGGCCTTAAGTTGTGCCAGGGGAGGTTCAGATTGGATATTAGGAAGAATTTCTTCTCAGAAAGAGTGGTGATGCACTGGCACAGGCTGTTCAAGGAGGTGGTGGAGTCACTGTCCCTGGAAGTGGTCAAGAACCGTGGAGAGGTGGCACTTAGGGACTTGGTTAAGCGGGCAATATTGGTGGTAGGTAGACAGTTGGACTAGATGATCTTAGAGGTCTTTTCCAATCTTTATGATTGTATGATTCTATGGATTCTTTTTAACTAGTAACAGAAAGAATTCAACTTAGGTGAAATTGGTTGACTTCTGATAGCAACAGCCAAACAGAAGACATTGATACGTTGCGAGGGTCACATTGCCAGCATAGCACCCTATCCCTTAAAAAATAAATAAAGAAAATACAGCCTCATATACAAGTACAGAAACATGTGATCTGCAGGGAGAGGGGACTGAACAGAAGCCAGAAATGAAATCTGCAATACAGTACGGTTGTTTTTAACAGCTGTGCATTATGCATTCAGCAGCACAGGGAATGCCAGCAGGGAGCCATTATTAACATAGCCCTCAGTGTGCAGTGTGCTCCTATAACGATTGGCCTCTCTTGAGAAAAGGTGTGCACACACAAAAGACTTAACCCTTGAGAGATCGTTCCAATCCTGTTGCTATTTCATCAGCTCAGTGCCACAAAAGAAACCAGAGAATTTCTCTGATTTATCATAGACAAGCAGGTAACAATTCCAACAATGCATGAAATCTAGTCTACAATAGGAGGTTTCATCATCAAGTTACACCATGAGGGCAAAGGGAAAAAAATATGTCCCACAAAATGCTGCAACATAGTCACACTACCAGTTTTATTCTGATACACAGACCTCCAGTACCATGGAGGCCATGAAATATCTCTCTTGTAGAAGACACCACTGAAAAGGAGAATCAGAGTGGGGAGCCAGGAAATGCTCTCAGCAGGCTCACCGCTCTCCTCTATCAGGTGCTGATGGGAGCTCGCTCTCTATCCTGTCAACAGCTCCAAGTGGCAGCGGGCTGCCAGCCCTGCAGGCCAGGCCTGTGGGCAGCCGAGAGCTGTGCTGAGGTGGGCAGCTTCGGGCCCACAGAAGTAATGTGCAACCACCGAAGTGACAAAAAGATACACCAGAGGCCTTCAAAAAGAAATGCCAATTTGTGCCAGCTTGAACCCGTCTTTCCCCTGGTTTGAGGGACAGAGGGCACTGGGAGGAAAGAGAAGGGCACGAAGCATCCTGAACATCCCTGTTCTGACTCTACAGAGAAGTCGTCGTCTCATGGTAGGAAATAAAACACCAGCACGAAGGGCTGGAGAACTGCTCTAGACTACTGAACATCACTGTGTGCCCTCAGTAGAAGAAACAGCTCTGTGTGGTCTGCATCTGTCCATACCCCCTCGCTCTATTCTTCTCAGCTCCTCTCATTAAGAAGTAAAATGTAAGAGTCAATATCTCTAATAATGTGAGCTGCTGTGAGGCAGCAATAGCACTGGAAATATCAAGAGGTTATTTAATATGCAATGTTCTTGTTCCCAAGAGCATAATGTTTCTTTTTTATTTATTTATTTATTTTTAAAGCCTAGAACATCTGTGCTTTACAACACTTCTTTATTTAGGTGCTGAACAGAAAGGTATTCTTTATTAATTCCAGGAGTACTTGTACTGCAGGAACAATGCTCTCAAGATCAGGCTTGCAAAAGGTTTTGCAATATCAGTACTATGCACCACTCATCACAATTGCAGCAAGTGCTTAAAAAATCCAAATATCATTGGTAGCAACATCATCATTCGATAAAAATACTCCTTTATCACTCCTTAAGCACAGAAAAGCAGTCATAGTCAGAATAAGAGATGAGCTCCTTTCATGACTGGCAGACAGAGACTCGGTCTCCCCATCAATCCCAGCCAGCCCGCCGTGCAGAACACAAGGCTCTCCTTCCTCCACTCCTTTTCTTGATTAATACAGCCTTCCCCTTTGAGGCTCAGTCATACCTGTACTGAGGAGAGAAGTAATTACCAGGCACAGTTCAGCGTGTGTAAGGGAAGTCACCCAGCACAGACACCAAAAGACACCTGTTGTTTCAGTGGAGGGTGTCAGCAAGACCATATGGTCTTGGTGATTAAGTATGGGATGCCCGGGAATTGCCTGCATTCAGAAAATACTAATTCCCTCACCAGATAGCCAGGTCATTTACAGCCCTATTCTGATGTGTGGGGCACAAGATTTTGGACAACGGTATGGCAAGCAGCACCTCTCCCTAATTTTATCATAGCACAGCTCTTGAGATCTCCCATAGTTCTGTCACTAAGAGCCAGCATAAGACAGCATACAGATAAAAATAGTTAATATAAAAAGAAAGCAAAGATCTGAGCTAGAGGGCAAGACACAGAGTGCAAACATCAGAGAATCTGTGCACAGTCTTCTCGCCTATCATTCTTCCATGAATTACGCACCAGTGTAATTAAATCAGGAAAGCTACGTTTAATTTTCCTATCATCACCCGATGAGATAAGAGCAGTACGTATGGGAGGGATCAGGCTCAGGGGAAAGAGCTATTTATTAATAACTTAAATCATTTTAGATTTAAGAGCTTCTCTGGCTAAAAAGGGTCTGATCTACAAGCGCAGCTTCTGTGTCTAAAGCAGACAAGTCAGACACCCCATCTCCATTTCTGTCCAGGGCTTGGTTCTGAGCTCTTGTCTCTTTTTCAGAAGCAAGTCGCATTGCTAACTGTGAGACGTAACTTAGACAGAAATACAGCTACTGCTTAAACCCAGCTTTAGTCTAGACACTTAAAACTAAATGCTCATCTCCCACCAAAAACATTAACGAACAGCCACACTGATTTATGTTATTTGTAACAGACTGAGGCTCTCTGTTTTCATGATAGCACAACCTCAGAGTGCACTTGCAGAAATGCAAGGTACACTACAACCTGTTCTTCTGTCTTTCTTTTATTACCTTTTCCTGCCAGTGAGACAGGAAAACATGCTGTGGTCTCTGACCCCTGCAAAGACAAACAGTGCGTTAGCAGGACCACATAAAGCCTGCTCTACCTACCAGCCACACACTGAGAACTGCTGTTCTCACAGCTCTCTGTCCTTCGCTTCATCTTGTCCAGACCTGCTTCCTCAGCCAGTTATTTAAAGCCCTGATTGAAAAATGTATCAGATTATAATAGTGGATGACCTCTACAGGATGGGGTTTCACTAAGAAAAAATCCTATGGACTTTGTTGCAACCAGTGCTTCACCACATAGTTTTTTTAAAACAGGAAGGGAAAAATATTTATAACAGCAACTATAAATATACATGCTACTGACTTTTCAACTTGTTGTCCTTGTTCTCAAGCTAAATTTAGTCTGTTGTATCCTGTCCAACCCTTGGTGAAAAAGCAGTACATACACAAAGTTGTGCAAATCCCAAAGCAGGCAATTACCTGAGCACCTTACCAGATAACCAGCTGGACTGGTAGATGCTCACTTAATGAGCATAGGTATGCTCATGGCTACTGAGAAAGTGGTCTATTTCTGGGATGGGATACCCCCACGATACAGAAAATAATCATTATTGCAGGATAATAGCAATTATTATAATATAGCTCTGTGCTTCTGAATGAGAAAAGCGATGCAGGTTATTCACTGCAGACCATACATCAGGCTTCAAGGTTCTGTGGGCACCTCTGAGCCACAAAGAACCCCTCCCTGCCCACACCTGCCAATTAACCACGTTCTTATTTTACACACAGAAACACCTGGGATACTGAGACGCATCTGGCAGACCGATTTAAAGTCCAGCCTGCACATAAAAGAGCATCCTTTGGTATCCCAAGGGCTCTCACTCACATGAGTGATTTCTTAGTCAAATTAAGGTAAATATTTATCAGGAAATTAACACCTAGAGAATCAGAGCTGTTAGTCATTCCACTGCTGATCTTAATAAGCCTTAGTCATGCCAGAGCCCAGGTGATTCCTGTAAGGGCCAGCACCTTTTCCCCCCACTTTAAGGATCCCTGCCCGCGATGCAAAGTTTCACGCAGATGAGGACTCCCAGCCACAATCCAACTCGCTCCACTCGCAGCAAGTTTTGCAACCCAAGCAAGAAACGCAGTTCAGAGGATGCTCCTCTACAAGCACCAGCCGGTCTAATAACCCCCTAAAAAATAATCACGTTAAATAAATCTCCGTTTCCGACATCCTTGATAGTCGGGATGAAAACAATAAAGGCTCAGGCTCGCCTAGCCTCCAGCCCAGCGGGCTCGCCGTGATTCTCCAGCACCGGCCAGCTCTGCGACCTAGTCTTTCCTCTCTGCTTATAAATATACCGCTGCTAAAGGGTAGGTGAGCGGGCAGGGGAAAACAGCGTCCCGGAGGCGAGGCGCCCTCTGCGGCCCTCGGAGCCCCCGCGGCGGGGACACGCTCCGCGGTGCCGCACCGCCCCGAAGTCCCGCCGGCATCGCCCCCGCCCCGCGCGGTCCCTGCCCTACCCAGCATGGAGAAGATGAAGTCCTTCGCCGTGTGGATCTCCAGGGCTCGCTGGTCGTCGTACTCCCTCTGGTCGTGCTTGGTGAATTCCTGGATGAGTTTATTCAATTCCTCCACCCTGGCTCCCGATCGGAAATCCAGCTCCGGGAAGGGAGGCTTGCTGTTGGTGCCGGCGGACCCTGCCTTGCTGGCGAGAGGCGCCGCCATCTTCATGCAAAAGAAAAAAAA
>JACDJE010000525.1:0-65912 GCA_016647715.1 Pavo muticus | reverse complement strand
CGGGGGGGCTCGCTGCTCCGCGGCGTCACGGCGGGGCGGGTGCGGAGACTGCGGGCGCAGCTCCGGCGCGGGATGAAAGCCCTCTTTCTTTTCTTTTTTTCTTTCTTTCTTCTTCTTCTTCTTTTTTTTTTACATTTAAATTTAATTGTAAACTTCAACAAAAGCCGTGTCCTGCAAGTGGATTAATAACCAGCTTGCAACTCTGCTCTTCCCACATGCTCCCGGAGGCATTCTGCATTTGTTCTCTTTTGGCTTCGTAAGATGTGTACATATATACACGCACACACATATGTATACACACTCATTCATATATATATATATGAGATAATATTACTGTATGTTTTGAGGCAGTAACCAAGACAAAGTGTCCTCACTGCTGCTCTGGAACCCTGAGCGCTACACAGACAAAGAGCAGGAGGGGAGGTGTGGTATCAGAAGACCTACAGGTCTGTGTCAAGGAGCCCAGACTTCCTATCCCCACCCATTCTCCCATTGTCAAGGCAGCATGCTTTTCTTCAGTATGTGTTTTTATGCCTAATAACTTTTCAACCTGAAGTGTTTCTCTCCCTTTAGCCTGCTCTTCTGTGCGCTGTCCTATTATTGAGCATATATAGCATGATCCATTATTTACCTTAGTGCATCCACTGGAAGGACTCTCTTCCAGCTCAGGAAGCATACAAATACATTGCTAGCCTTCCACAGGGCACCTCGGATGCTGTGGCACTCACGCAAACTGCTTCAATAAGTACTGTCCTCTGAAGCTTCTTGGCAGAAAACAAAGCTTTCAGCTCAGTCCTGATTGAAGGTGAAATACCTCTACCAAATTTAGGAGTGAGGCTTTTAGAGAAAAAACAGGAAGGTGGAACTAAGTCTGGTGAGAAGCATGCACAGGCTGGTTTCCCCGATGCATGGTGAATGCAGATGTAAGTGTGCAGAGCTCTGCACAGGGAGGAGGCCTGGTTCCACTGGACCACTCGTCTTGATCAGAAACGGGAGCGGGCTCAAGCACCTCTTGCAGTAGGATCTGATCTGAAACAAGAATGAAAATCAAGGGTAGATCTGGACCCTGTAACAGAAACCACGGCCTTTCCAAAGGACAAGAGGCAATGCCTGTGGCTTTGTCTTGTCACTGCTCACAGCTTCCGAGGCACTGATGGCGCTCATTATCTAGGAAATGATGTCCCCAAGGTAAAGGTAGGAGCGCCTGTGTGCAGGCACATGCCCTCTGCTGGGTACTGAGGCCCCATTGTGCTCAGAGCTGCACGCAGCCCACTCTGACACACGTCGCCTTCATTCACCATCTGAGCCTTTGGTGATCAGCTGAGCTGTCACATGAGCCTCTGACCAGCACCCTTCACAGCAAAGCCCACAGATAAAACCAATCCACTGCTAGCATTAACACAACGGGGTCCAAAAGACAAAGCAGCCATCAGCAGTGCTCTGTGGTGACGGCCTGCTCTGCAAGGTGAGCTTGCCAGCCTCAATGCCCTCCACGCTACCCGGCTGCAGCCTCTGGCTGAGTGCTCAGGACCTCTCACTTCCTGCCCTCAGGTTTTCGAAGCCCTGTTGCCGCGTCTCTGCAGCGTTTTTGGCTGGGGTGACAATGTCGTGCAGGCAGACAGCTCCCTCTGGTGATAGCACCTCTCCCCATCATCAGCGTGCACAGAAGCCACGTTAACTCCCGAACCCCAAACCTCACTAAGACCTTCCATTTTGCCCTGCCCATCCTAGAACTTCTCCAAGTCCCATGTGCTGCTGCAAACATTTATAGCTGTGTGGGTACTCTTGTTTCAGTTTTGTGTAGTGCAATCCTCTAGCTGCTATGACACACACTACTGGCACTGCTTGGCAAAGAAGCTGGATATTTTGATAGAAGCTACACTTTTCACTGCCAGCTCTCCTGCCTTATCTCTTTGAAGCTGATGTTCTCCACAGGCTCCAAGGACTAGGCGTCTTCCTCCTACTGTCATATATTAGTTGCTGCATTGTATTTCCATACTGGAACTTCCAGTAGTTTCTTCATGAGCATTTTGTCTCAGATGCTGCCCTTCAGTGGGCAACATCCAAATGATCAGAGAGACTCTCCATCCACATCAAGGTCAGACATACTTCCATTCTCTTTTTTTCCCCTCTTCATTTAAAATGATTCAATCCCATTTGTCAGCAGCTTTGTGGCTAGGTTTGCCTGAATTTACAGAAAACATCAGGTGCTTCAGAAATAATGGATGCTGGAAGCAACGGAGATCACAGTTTCTTTGCCTTTTTTAATGGCTACTCTGCTTGGAGTTTTTGTCACCTTCACATTTCCAGGAGGTTTCCATTACCCAAGGGTGTCAGCTGCTCTGCCTTTCTTGCTCATCTGGTGTTTGTTGCTGAGACCCAAAGCATGTGCTTCATTTAGCGTTCGAGCTCAAACCAATAGCGTCCACCAAGAGCAGCACTGAGCAAGCAGTTTTCATTTTCTTCCAGTGTCTCTGATCAGTGCTGCACATCTCTGTCCCCATCTCACTGCTAACTGAAATTTTCCTTCATGAAAAACATCATACTTTCAATACAAGGAGCCTTCTTATTGTCTTCTATGGAAACCTTTGATGGACTTGGGTGCCTCAGTGGCAAGTGGGATCCACCGCACTGTCATATTCTTGTTAATACCCTTGTAACTGTATCAGCTTGCAATTCTATCTCAGCACATCAGTACAATTTAAGATCTCTGAATAAATACACAGTTAATACAAGTCTTACGTAAATCAAGCACTGGGGATTATTTGAGCAAATAAATGAGAATGAGATTGCAAATACGCTTGGCCAGGAGCTTTTCTACCAAATCTATTTTCTTTCTGAAATGGAACTTTCTGTGGAGATGTTTCAGCATCCTCAGAGTTCTTCCTGTGAGCATCACCTGTGGCCTAGGAGGAATCTGTGGATCCTCTACCCCACCGGGCACAAAACTTCCCAATATGAATATTCATCTTCTTTGGGGTAGGGACTGAATACCCTTCCTTCCTGCACTGGAAGCTGTGCCCTTCCTCTCACATGTACTTCTTCTTTCTCCTTTCTTTCAAAGTACCCTCCTCTTTTTCTCCCGCAGAACTGATATCCTCTTTTCTGTCCAGCGCCACTTCCAGCAGTTAGCAATAGAATGGGCCAAAGAGAAATGAATCAAAAGAGAAGAAATAACTGTTCTCACTTCTGTTGCATGACCTGACATCTCAAAATTCTTCCCACACTTGAATAGGCTCTCTCAAAAAACTGCTGGACTGCAAGTGAGCATTAATATCACCATCTTAAGACTGGGGACATAGGTCTGCAGTAGCTATGAAGAGCAACTGGCCTTGGTTACCAAGGGAGAAAGACCAGTCAGCCAGGGACCAACCGTTGTGCATCTCAATGAGGTGCTGAAAACTGGTAGGGGGAGTTAATTGGAGCAAGATCCAGAAATAAGAAATAAGAGAAATCATCTGAGGGTATTTCACTGCAGCTGGTAATTATGGCATGACGCAGACTGAGCCAGATTCATCCCTCACTTCAACAATACCCAGATTTTCTGAGGCTGAAAGTAGGCTCGGGAACATCTTTCCTTTCTGTACTTAGCACTGAAGCAGCTGCAGCTCAATGCTTCTTGTGGCAAGGGGCTTCACCAGGCACAAAATTACTGACTGAAGTGCTCCATTGTTTCCAATCTGGTGGCTGCAATTTGTGCCTCATGTTTCTGCAGTATCTCCTAAGCTGTTCAAGGGCCATTTGTGCCTTGTGTTGCACAGGTAAGAATGGTGATAGGAGCAGGGAGTGAGCCATGCACAGGGAAGGACTAGCTCAGATGCAGACTGCAGATCCTGCTGTGCCATCCCCATCAATCTTCTTTGCTGGCTCTGCACCCAGCTCTGCTCTTCCAGCCCATAGCTGAGCGCAGTCTGGGATCTCTCCCCCTTCCCAGCACTATCCCCCATGTCTCTTTTCTCCTCCCTGCACACTTTTTCTGAGTGGTCCGGATCCACAGACCTGTGGCAGTCCCAGGAGGAGGGAGCCAGAGAAGCATCACACCTGTTTTCGTAGTTGTCAGGAGCTAACTTGCAATCTCCTGTCCTGGTGATGCTTTGTATACTTCAGCTGCTTTGCTCACCTTCAGGTCTTTGCCTCTTCCATTGGTCCCTAGGCTGGCTCCTTGCAGTTCCCAGGCAGGAGATAGGACCTTACCCAAGTACTCACCCTGTGCTTCTCTATGTCAGGACTTCCCCTCATTCAGGTGGCAGAAACTGCGCCTCTGCTCCACGCACCCTAAAAATGTCTTCAAAATGGCAAGTACAGCCAGCAGTCTAAAGGATACATTAGAGTGGGATCACAAAAAACAAGTTAAGTGCATACACAGGGCAAAGAGAAACTTTCAAATGAATTTGGATTCATGATCTCTCCCCTAGCTCTGCAATTTAAGCTGCATGCTTAAAGTAGAAAGACTTGGAGGAACTGTAGTGAACATAAACTCATGCAGCCCCACCAGAACACTCCCAAACACTGAAGGCCTGGAGCCGGCAGGGAAATGGGCTCCTGCTCTGTACCCAAGAATTCACCTTCAACTTTACCCATTTACAAAGTCAGTGCCACTTTGGCCTATGGATCCCATGCATTTTACCTGCTGGAACTGTCTCCACATGGTGAGATGTGTGGTACCAGCTGTGAAAGTTTGCTAGCCAAAGCAGCATGGATTGTGCTCAGCTCTGCCCCTCTCCAAACACATGGTGTGTCCCACATGTTCCCCAGGGACTATGAGAAGCTCCACCTGCCCTTGTTCTCCTTCCTGTCACTGGAGACTATTTCTCAGTGTCTGTAAATAAACATCCAGGTGGCTTACAGGCATAACTTCCATATGCAGAGGATGATGATAGATGAAAAGCACCCAGAGCATACTACAGTCTTGAGACAGTTTTAAAAAGGGGTGTGTTACCTTCTTGGCAGGCTGAAACTTTTCTTCCAGATTAAAAATAAATTCCTCCCCCTGGGAAGAGTTGTGATCTACATCCTGTCAGCAGAACACGGCATCGAGCCATCCGCATGGCACTGGAGTTGTGCTCATTAAAATCTTTTGAAACAATGGCATTGCATCTGTCATAGCCAGCCTCAAAGTATCCATACCCAGGATGCTTACAGCATTTTCTAAAAGAATAGCATATGCTTAGTGTGAACCCCAAGCTAGAAATTCATCGTTGCAGCTCATATATCCACCAAGGCCTTTGAAGCAGAGTTCTGGGAAGCAGAGTCCTGAATCTAAAATAATTTCAAACACTGAATGCTTAAAGGTCCCAGCCAGATCATTTACTGTTCTCAGTATCTTTAAAAACAAACAAACAAACAAACAAAAAACATATATACTGGTCATCTGCCTATCTCATTGTCATTTAACATAATTAGTTTGTACAATGTCACCTTTGAAGCTGATCTTATAAACTTCATAGACACTAAGTCAGTTGGCTCAGGGCCTCTGTAAGTAATACTTCTGCTGCTCGTTTCCTTTGTTAGTATTAATTTTCTGTTATTAGTTTATCTATAAATTTGGATTATCTCAAGCAGCAAAATTTGGACTCGGGTCTGAGCAGTGTCGGAAGTTGTGCTGCACTGGAGCGGTACAAGGATATGGCCAGCACATGAAGCATCTGACCCATATGCTTTCCTCCTAAATGGAGAGGATACAAATTTGGTGTTTGGTTTTGGTTTCATATATAATAAATGAATTCTGGTGGGAACAAACAGCAAGAGACAAACAGCTCCCTTACGCATCTACATGCATTATGTATGGCTTGACTGCACTCATTGCGGTTGTTCATTTGTAGATAATTACACGTATTACAGTAGTATCAAAAGCCACAAATAAGAATCAGGGCCCCGTTGTACTGGAAACCAGATATAAACATAACAAAGAACTGATCATTAGCACTCCTGTTTCATTTCAGTGTACACTTGGAGATCTCACTCAGCAACACTCTCCTTACCCAGGAGCTTAGAAAAACTGCAGTGCTTGCAGCGATGGACAGATCCAGAGTGAGAAGAACCAATTACCCCATTTCTCCCACATCACCCTGTTGCTCACAAGCTGGCTGCCATCAGCAACTTAAACCCCACGTTCTGCTCTGCAGCTCTTGGGCAGATTTCATCATGACATTCTTCATGCAGACACTGCCAAATAGCAACTGTCCTTGTGATTTAGGCATAAGTGCTGCTTTTTTGGAGCCTCATGAAGCAGCAATCCCAGACCACTGGGTAGTGGCTCCAATCCCCAGCTGCTTCCCTGTGTCCCAGGAGCACAGTTCTTACAGTAGTCATAAAGCAGAGGGAAAAAAGGAGGTTTGCAGGAAATGCTACATTTCCCTGTAATAGCATCCACACATAGAAAACAAGTATTGAAAGCTAGTAGTCCCTTTCCTATGATTTTCTCCACAATGTGCTTCCTGTTATAATATCCTAATCTGTAACTGATTGCCAAACCACTGATTCCTCTATCAGTTTCCCTTTCTTCAGCATGAAGAGCTAAGAGATTTCTGAGGGTCTTTCTATTAAATTACATTAACAAGAAAATGAAATCCAGGAGACTTGAGCTCTGTAGTGTTAAATTAATGCCCTACTGCACTAAAAACCATTGCATATCTGATGACAAAAGGGATATCCCCTGGCCACTGTAGACATATTTTTAAGAGCTTGTTTTTTTGCGTATTGCTGAGATGCTCTGGCTGATAGACAGGTCCATATCTGAAGAAGGGAAGCCCTGAGATGAAGAGAAGCAAAAGGCAACTAAAATCTACAATGAAAAAAATCTCTGTAATGCTTGTGACAGACTGCGAATGTGTCAGATAAAATGTTTTAGTGATCTCTGGTAAGCGGCAGGAGTTTGTGTTCTGAACACAGGAATTGTCTGTCTGCCAAGATAGACAACTGGAAATGGAAAACAACCAAAAACATGGGAGCAGGAAAGCAAAGTTATGGAAAATGAAGGGTATGGTGCTTTTCACAATAGAAAGATACCAGTGAGACAGGACCTGGACAGGACTGGAACGTGCATGAATGGGGTTTGCCAGTTTTAGTTCAACTTATAAACCAGATATTATGTGGTAGCAGCAGGCATACAAATACCTGAAATATATACAGATCTCTTAGAAATGAAAAATATCCTTTGGTCTGAGGTTATCAAACATTTTTTGTCACGTGGACTTTCAACGGGTAATTTTGGAATACCTGCCACTAAAAAAACCTCTGTAACATTTTCCTAATTGAATTATCCTCAGAAAAAAAAACAGCAATATACATATATATTTATATATATATCCTTTAGTAGAATCTCTCTGTGGCCCTTGTTCTGAAAGCTTTGCGTGCTGTCTGTGGAGAAGAAAATCACATTAAGTCACTGCATTTCCCCTTCCATCCCCAGCTATTTCGCAGATGCAGGCAAATCCTGATATTGTTGCTGTCTTCTTTCTTTCCTATCTCACAGCAAGTTCTTGCTGTAAACTCGTAAGAGGTGAACGAGGATGGATGTCTGGACATTTGCTATGACTTCTGTTGTTCTCAGCTCTGCAAACACTTGCATCTGACAGCCTTAGCTGCACTGCTAAAACTCAGGGGAACTGTAGCACAGCGCTGGTGTCAGGCACTGTTCAGCATGTCCCCATCAGGTGGTAGAATAACAAATCTGTTGAAAAGCTTACAACTGCAATCAGCAAGGACTTTTCCTTCGGGGATCATACTCATAGCAACAGAGCAAAAGCAGTTAGCATAAGCAGAAAAGGGAACAGAAATGCTCACCAGAAATGGAAAAGTCCCAAAGCAGATATTGCATAGCCACTACAGTAAGTCTCTTGACTAGTGAGTTTGGAAGAGGAGCTCGGCATCACTCCTAAATACACCAAATCCATGACAGCACTCCATCATGCCTTGAATGCAAGAATCCCCCAGGATGGGAAAAAAAAAAAAAGAAAAAAGCAAGAAATAAAAAAGCAGCTTAAGCAAAACAGATGCCACTGGAGATAGCTTTGCTCCAGGGCTCAGTTCTGGGCACAGCATTCCTGTCACTGTCACTTCCTTGCTGAAGAAATGACATGCGAACCATCTCCATATCAGAAGCTCCATCCCCTGCAGTACCAATGGCATTACGGAGACTGTAACTTAAGGAGGTGACCCGGAGGCCCAAGTGCCATGAGCACCCTCAACAAAAGGTGCTCAGAGTCAGGAGGAAATGCAAGGACTTCCATCACAAACTGGAGAGCATTAAGTAGCATCATAAAGAACCAGCTTACCTCACGTTGTACTGTAGGTATCTAAATGGTGGGAGTGAGGGTGCAGAGCAGAGTTCAATGGTCCCGATTCTGTAATGACTATTAGGGGAGAAAGAAGCAGTCTGCTCAGGAGGGATCTGTAAGGGAAGTTAAGGGAAAAGGTTGCTCAGCCAAAGGAAATAAATAAGGAATTGATCAGTAACTGCTGTATGACACACGCAGTCACTACTTCTTGCATGTAAGCTTCCAGGATACGATCAAACAGTGTTATCAACAGACAGCATTAGTCCATAAAGCTGTAATCCAAAGTAAAGCTCTTTGCACCTCCCTAGAGCTGTAGAGTGTAGGTAGGAGCACGGGTCTGCCGGTAGGAACTCCAAGCAGGATCAAAACCTCAGCCTTTTTCTTCCTTTTTTGCTATGTGTGATGCATTTTCATGGGATTGTAAGGATGGTCTCTCATGATTTCACAGTCTTTTTTTCCTATAAACAAGGGCATCGGTCTCTGTTGTCTATTCTTGCTTTTCTTACCCTAATGAGCGTGCATTATAAGCAGAGGTGTACAACATAAATAGGACCTTGTAAGTACTTGTAAATAAAGACTCTTAGAAACCCTTTATAGGGAAGCCCTATAGACATTAATAGATAGTGAACACTTTTCTAAAGGCATTGTTTTTCCACTAGTCTATACAATTCAATGGTGAATTACATTCCCGCAATCAAATCCCAAAGGATGATTCAGAAAACCATTAGAAAGGATCTAATTCTCTGTAATTTTCTGCAGTAATTGAGATAAAAGCCTTTCAGGGTGTCCTCTATTACAGTTCATGGGATTTTTCCATGGCAAAATAAATGATCAGTTTAAATTCTCCTTGGTTACTTAAGGAAAGTAAAGCCAGTAAATGCTGGATGCTTATTCAGATAGAATTTCCTTTCATTTCCATGGGAAATTTACTTAATTTTGGGAGACAACAAGGGACAAGGATTAGGTGGGCTGTTTGTGACTTTTACTGTGTGACATTAAACTCCACCTTTTGCTAGAGCCAAACAACCACAGGGATTTTGCCACTTCTCTTCTCCGGGCTGGCAGGGATTTGTGCTTTGCAAGGTGCTGCACACAGCAGCACTCCATTAACACATGGAGGCTCAGTAACGCAGTGAACTCAGAGCTCTGAGGACCGTGGCATGTCTGGACATTTGCAAAGTGCTAACTGAAAAAACACGACTATTTTTTCCAGTCTTGTGCTTGGAAATCCTTCTGAGGACCAGCTTTGCTTCATGCCTACCTATATCTTGTTCAGGAAGCAGCAGTGGTTTCACTAAAATGTTACACTGAGCTCCCGAGAAACCCAAATGTTTCTTTGTTCCTTTTTGCTATGTTTGCTGCCCCACGAGAGGCACTAATGACCTCTACAGGGAACTCACTGCAGAGCCTTGGGAAGAGGTCACACATATGAGAGAAGGCAGCATCATAAAAGCCATGGTGACATGTGAAAGAACTTAGAGACAAAAATCATTCCTGTGCCATGGTTTGTGGGAGCTCCCCTTGTGAGGCCATGACCTGCATTCTGAACTACATAAAGTCAAGGGTCAGGCTTCTGTGAAATCCTGACCTTGCTGACAACAATAAGAGCTATTTCATTGACTTCCCTGGGTTTCTGGTATGAGGGATTTGTCCACAGACCTTCAATTCTATGATTTGATTAGAAGCCCACTCCAGGTAGTGCCCTCTGCCCATCCTAATGGTTTTCTCTCCAGCCTGCTCCATTCCACCAGTCTTTGAGGTTAACAGCTGCTCACAGTGAAGTGAGAACATCAGCTTCTTCTGGATGGCACTTCTCAGTCCCAGGCCTCTTCAGAGCCAAGAGTTTTTATGTCACTTGCCTGTTCACATGCAGCTTACAGCTTGTTCTTCCTCTGAAAAGTCAGAGACAAAGCTGGGTATGGAATACATCCTTTTAGGTCTGGTTGTCTTCTCTGATTTTTGGATTTATATCTTTCCCTGTCTAATTATCAGCTTCCCAGACACAGTGTGAAAGGAAGCTATCTCTATCTGTGGGAGCTGTAGATGTTAGGCTCCAGCTGATGATATGAGAAGGTCATTAGAAGCTTGAGGGGCAGTGAGAAGCCATCCTTTGCCTTAAAGAACAGCAGAAGCCTGCAGAAATGGCTTATCAGTGATCACTATCTCTGATTCCCAGGAGAGTTTTGGAGGTATTAGATGCACTCATCAGTCACAAGACTTCCTGCTGGAATTACCACATCGATTAGCCATGTGAAAAATAGCTTTCTGCTCTCTCCACTTCAAGCAGATTCTTCCTCTTAGTGCATAACGCCCTCCTCAACTTTATTCCAGAGTGATTTATTCTATCTGGTGGCACACTGTAAATTTTCCTGGCCTAGCATTGATCCCAATGACTTATTTTCCTCCAAAGTGTGAATTTGATTACATCAGTGTCCCAGCCAGTCTAAATCTCAGCCACTTAGCAACAAACTTAAAGTAGGTCACAATGAGTTCAGAAACAAATAGCTTACAAAGCTAAATCTTCAACACGTCAGTGGCAGTACTGTATAAGTAAACTGTAAATCCTCACAACACCACTACAAGATGCCACTGTAATACTCCAGAGACCAGTGAAGAACAGAGCACTCTCTGAGCTGCTTCTGTTTTTATTAATTTTAAAGACTTTTGCTCTGTGCTTTATGAAATTACCGTAACTCATGAACAGTGCTCCTTCGTTTGTCATCGGGGTGGGGGGAAAGGACACGATGGAAGGTTTTTCATCTCACTCTGGACTAAATTCTTCTGTGACCTTAGGCAAGCCATTACACTGTGTGTGCCTCCATTTTCCCTCAGTCAAGCACAGACAATATTTGCTATTCAGAGGAATTGAGTGTTGCTGACCTTAATTCCGTAAACAATCTGCCTACCTCCAAGCTTTCGTTGAAGTTCTTTGGGAGCTTCTCTGTGGCTGTTGGCTGCAGAGGACACTCTGATGCTCTGAATTCCCCCAATCTCCCCACATCCCTCTGATAAACTGAAGGATTCAGAGCATCATAAAGGCTACTGTGGTCAACAAGCAGCACTGACAATTTCTTCTCTACGTTCATTTTGTTCAGGAGTTCACCAATGGGTATAAGATCCTCATTCCACAATGAATATTTTCCCAGAGACAGAAGTCAGACTGTACCACTGTGTTTTTTCCAGAGGGCTTGTTTCAGCTAGCTGTACAAACATTCATTCAGCTGTAGCCCAACCTTCATAAATCATTTCCTTTTATCTTCACAGGCAGGTATTTCGTTCCTATGCGACAGTGAGAGCTCACATTTTCAAAAGACCTCTGTCCATAGCTGAGGCTTGCCTAGCTGTAGGTAAACCAGGGCTCCCACAGTACTCTGTGAGATTTTGCTGCACACAGTCCCTCAGCAGCTGTTTTACATGAATGAACTTCATTTAAAAAAAAAAAAAAAANTATGCATTCCTCCTAAATGGAGAGGATACAAATTTGGTGTTTGGTTTTGGTTTCATATATAATAAATGAATTCTGGTGGGAACAAACAGCAAGAGACAAACAGCTCCCTTACGCATCTACATGCATTATGTATGGCTTGACTGCACTCATTGCGGTTGTTCATTTGTAGATAATTACACGTATTACAGTAGTATCAAAAGCCACAAATAAGAATCAGGGCCCCGTTGTACTGGAAACCAGATATAAACATAACAAAGAACTGATCATTAGCACTCCTGTTTCATTTCAGTGTACACTTGGAGATCTCACTCAGCAACACTCTCCTTACCCAGGAGCTTAGAAAAACTGCAGTGCTTGCAGCGATGGACAGATCCAGAGTGAGAAGAACCAATTACCCCATTTCTCCCACATCACCCTGTTGCTCACAAGCTGGCTGCCAACAGCAACTTAAACCCCACGTTCTGCTCTGCAGCTCTTGGGCAGATTTCATCATGACATTCTTCATGCAGACACTGCCAAATAGCAACTGTCCTTGTGATTTAGGCATAAGTGCTGCTTTTTTGGAGCCTCATGAAGCAGCAATCCCAGACCACTGGGTAGTGGCTCCAATCCCCAGCTGCTTCCCTGTGTCCCAGGAGCACAGTTCTTACAGTAGTCATAAAGCAGAGGGAAAAAAGGAGGTTTGCAGGAAATGCTACATTTCCCTGTAATAGCATCCACACATAGAAAACAAGTATTGAAAGCTAGTAGTCCCTTTCCTATGATTTTCTCCACAATGTGCTTCCTGTTATAATATCCTAATCTGTAACTGATTGCCAAACCACTGATTCCTCTATCAGTTTCCCTTTCTTCAGCATGAAGAGCTAAGAGATTTCTGAGGGTCTTTCTATTAAATTACATTAACAAGAAAATGAAATCCAGGAGACTTGAGCTCTGTAGTGTTAAATTAATGCCCTACTGCACTAAAAACCATTGCACATCTGATGACAAAAGGGATATCCCCTGGCCACTGAAGACATATTTTTAAGAGCTTGTTTTTTTGCGTATTGCTGAGATGCTCTGGCTGATAGACAGGTCCATATCTGAAGAAGGGAAGCCCTGAGATGAAGAGAAGCAAAAGGCAACTAAAATCTACAATGAAAAAAATCTCTGTAATGCTTGTGACAGACTGCGAATGTGTCAGATAAAATGTTTTAGTGATCTCTGGTAAGCGGCAGGAGTTTGTGTTCTGAACACAGGAATTGTCTGTCTGCCAAGATAGACAACTGGAAATGGAAAACAACCAAAAACATGGGAGCAGGAAAGCAAAGTTATGGAAAATGAAGGGTATGGTGCTTTTCACAATAGAAAGATACCAGTGAGACAGGACCTGGACAGGACTGGAACGTGCATGAATGGGGTTTGCCAGTTTTAGTTCAACTTATAAACCAGATATTATGTGGTAGCAGCAGGCATACAAATACCTGAAATATATACAGATCTCTTAGAAATGAAAAATATCCTTTGGTCTGAGGTTATCAAACATTTTTTGTCACGTGGACTTTCAACGGGTAATATTGGAATACCTGCCACTAAAAAAACCTCTGTAACATTTTCCTAATTGAATTATCCTCAGAAAAAAAAACAGCAATATACATATATATTTTTATATATATCCTTTAGTAGAATCTCTCTGTGGCCCTTGTTCTGAAAGCTTTGCGTGCTGTCTGTGGAGAAGAAAATCACATTAAGTCACTGCATTTCCCCTTCCATCCCCAGCTATTTCGCAGATGCAGGCAAATCCTGATATTGTTGCTGTCTTCTTTCTTTCCTATCTCACAGCAAGTTCTTGCTGTAAACTCGTAAGAGGTGAACGAGGATGGATGTCTGGACATTTGCTATGACTTCTGTTGTTCTCAGCTCTGCAAACACTTGCATCTGACAGCCTTAGCTGCACTGCTAAAACTCAGGGGAACTGTAGCACAGCGCTGGTGTCAGGCACTGTTCAGCATGTCCCCATCAGGTGGTAGAATAACAAATCTGTTGAAAAGCTTACAACTGCAATCAGCAAGGACTTTTCCTTCGGGGATCATACTCATAGCAACAGAGCAAAAGCAGTTAGCATAAGCAGAAAAGGGAACAGAAATGCTCACCAGAAATGGAAAAGTCCCAAAGCAGATATTGCATAGCCACTACAGTAAGTCTCTTGACTAGTGAGTTTGGAAGAGGAGCTCGGCATCACTCCTAAATACACCAAATCCATGACAGCACTCCATCATGCCTTGAATGCAAGAATCCCCTAGGATGGGAAAAAAAAAAAAAGAAAAAAGCAAGAAATAAAAAAGCAGCTTAAGCAAAACAGATGCCACTGGAGATAGCTTTGCTCCAGGGCTCAGTTCTGGGCACAGCATTCCTGTCACTGTCACTTCCTTGCTGAAGAAATGACATGCGAACCATCTCCACATCAGAAGCTCCATCCCCTGCAGTAGCAATGGCATTACGGAGACTGTAACTTAAGGAGGTGACCTGGAGGCCCAAGTGCCATGAGCACCCTCAACAAAGGGTGCTCAGAGTCAGGAGGAAGTGCAAGGACTTCCATCACAAACTGGAGAGCATTAAGTAGCATCATAAAGAACCAGCTTACCTCACGTTGTACTGTAGGTATCTAAATGGTGGGAGTGAGGGTGCAGAGCAGAGTTCAATGGTCCCGATTCTGTAATGACTATTAGGGGAGAAAGAAGCAGTCTGCTCAGGAGGGATCTGTAAGGGAAGTTAAGGGAAAAGGTTGCTCAGCCAAAGGAAATAAATAAGGAATTGATCAGTAACTGCTGTATGACACACGCAGTCACTACTTCTTGCATGTAAGCTTCCAGGATACGATCAAACAGTGTTATCAACAGACAGCATTAGTCCATAAAGCTGTAATCCAAAGTAAAGCTCTTTGCACCTCCCTAGAGCTGTAGAGTGTAGGTAGGAGCACGGGTCTGCCGGTAGGAACTCCAAGCAGGATCAAAACCTCAGCCTTTTTCTTCCTTTTTTGCTATGTGTGATGCATTTTCATGGGATTGTAAGGATGGTCTCTCATGATTTCACAGTCTTTTTTTCCTATAAACAAGGGCATCGGTCTCTGTTGTCTATTCTTGCTTTTCTTACCCTAATGAGCGTGCATTATAAGCAGAGGTGTACAACATAAATAGGACCTTGTAAGTACTTGTAAATAAAGACTCTTAGAAACCCTTTATAGGGAAGCCCTATAGACATTAATAGATAGTGAACACTTTTCTAAAGGCATTGTTTTTCCACTAGTCTATACAATTCAATGGTGAATTACATTCCCGCAATCAAATCCCAAAGGATGATTCAGAAAACCATTAGAAAGGATCTAATTCTCTGTAATTTTCTGCAGTAATTGAGATAAAAGCCTTTCAGGGTGTCCTCTATTACAGTTCATGGGATTTTTCCATGGCAAAATAAATGATCAGTTTAAATTCTCCTTGGTTACTTAAGGATAGTAAAGCCAGTAAATGCTGGATGCTTATTCAGATAGAATTTCCTTTCATTTCCATGGGAAATTTACTTAATTTTGGGAGACAACAAGGGACAAGGATTAGGTGGGCTGTTTGTGACTTTTACTGTGTGACATTAAACTCCATCTTTTGCTAGAGCCAAACAACCACAGGGATTTTGCCACTTCTCTTCTCCGGGCTGGCAGGGATTTGTGCTTTGCTAGGTGCTGCACACAGCAGCACTCCATTAACACATGGAGGCTCAGTAACGCAGTGAACTCAGAGCTCTGAGGACCGTGGCATGTCTGGACATTTGCAAAGTGCTAACTGAAAAAACACGACTATTTTTTCCAGTCTTGTGCTTGGAAATCCTTCTGAGGACCAGCTTTGCTTCATGCCTACCTATATCTTGTTCAGGAAGCAGCAGTGGTTTCACTAAAATGTTACACTGAGCTCCCGAGAAACCCAAATGTTTCTTTGTTCCTTTTTGCTATGTTTGCTGCCCCACGAGAGGCACTAATGACCTCTTCAGGGAACTCACTGCAGAGCCTTGGGAAGAGGTCACACATATGAGAGAAGGCAGCGTCATAAAAGCCATGGTGACATGTGAAAGAACTTAGAGACAAAAATCACTCCTGTGCCATGGTTTGTGGGAGCTCCCCTTGTGAGGCCATGACCTGCATTCTGAACTACATAAAGTCAAGGGTCAGGCTTCTGTGAAATCCTGACCTTGCTGACAACAATAAGAGCTATTTCATTGACTTCCCTGGGTTTCTGGTATGAGGGATTTGTCCACAGACCTTCAATTCTATGATTCGATTAGAAGCCCACTCCAGGTAGTGCCCTCTGCCCATCCTAATGGTTTTCTCTCCAGCCTGCTCCATTCCACCAGTCTTTGAGGTTAACAGCTGCTCACAGTGAAGTGAGAACATCAGCTTCTTCTGGATGGCACTTCTCAGTCCCAGGCCTCTTCAGAGCCAAGAGTTTTTATGTCACTAGCCTGTTCACATGCAGCTTACAGCTTGTTCGTCCTCTGAAAAGTCAGAGACAAAGCTGGGTATGGAATACATCCTTTTAGGTCTGGTTGTCTTCTCTGATTTTTGGATGTATATCTTTCCCTGTCTAATTATCAGCCTCCCAGACACAGTGTGAAAGGAAGCTATCTCTATCTGTGGGAGCTGTAGATGTTAGGCTCCAGCTGATGATATGAGAAGGTCATTAGAAGCTTGAGGGGCAGTGAGAAGCCATCCTTTGCCTTAAAGAACAGCAGAAGCCTGCAGAAATGGCTTATCAGTGATCACCATCTCTGATTCCCAGGAGAGTTTTGGAGGTATTAGATGCACTCATCAGTCACAAGACTTCCTGCTGGAATTACCACATCGATTAGCCATGTGAAAAATAGCTTTCTGCTCTCTCCACTTCAAGCAGATTCTTCCTCTTAGTGCATAACGCCCTCCTCAACTTTATTCCAGAGTGATTTATTCTATCTGGTGGCACACTGTAAATTTTCCTGGCCTAGCATTGATCCCAATGACTTATTTTCCTCCAAAGTGTGAATTTGATTACATCAGTGTCCCAGCCAGTCTAAATCTCAGCCACTTAGCAACAAACTTAAAGTAGGTCACAATGAGTTCAGAAACAAATAGCTTACAAAGCTAAATCTTCAACACGTCAGTGGCAGTACTGTATAAGTAAACTGTAAATCCTCACAACACCACTACAAGATGCCACTGTAATACTCCAGAGACCAGAGAAGAACAGAGCACTCTCTGAGCTGCTTCTGCTTTTATTAATTTTAAAGACTTTTGCTCTGTGCTTTATGAAATTACCGTAACTCATGAACAGTGCTCCTTCGTTTGTCATCGGGGTGGGGGGAAAGGACACGATGGAAGGTTTTTCATCTCACTCTGGACTAAATTCTTCTGTGACCTTAGGCAAGCCATTACACTGTGTGTGCCTCCATTTTCCCTCAGTCAAGCACAGACAATATTTGCTATGCAGAGGAATTGAGTGTTGCTGACCTTAATTCCGTAAACAATCTGCCTACCTCCAAGCTTTCGTTGAAGTTCTTTGGGAGCTTCGCTGTGGCTGTTGGCTGCAGAGGACACTCTGATGCTCTGAATTCCCCCAACCTCCCCACATCCCTCTGATAAACTGAAGGATTCAGAGCATCATAAAGGCTACTGTGGTCAACAAGCAGCACTGACAATTTCTTCTCTACGTTCATTTTGTTCAGGAGTTCACCAATGGGTATAAGATCCTCATTCCACAATGAATATTTTCCCAGAGACAGAAGTCAGACTGTACCACTGTGTTTTTTCCAGAGGGCTTGTTTCAGCTAGCTGTACAAACATTCATTCAGCTGTAGCCCAACCTTCATAAATCATTTCCTTTTATCTTCACAGGCAGGTATTTCGTTCCTATGCGACAGTGAGAGCTCACATTTTCAAAAGACCTCTGTCCATAGCTGAGGCTTGCCTAGCTGTAGGTAAACCAGGGCTCCCACAGTACTCTGTGAGATTTTGCTGCACACAGTCCCTCAGCAGCTGTTTTACATGAATGAACTTCATTTAAAAAAAAAAAAAAAAAAAGGTGTTGAGATTTTGAGTGAAAAGCACTGTGTAAGTGCCTACAGTTATTTTCAATTAACAATATCTAATTCCATGCACACCATGAATCACATTTTCCCTCTCTCTTTAGAGCCAACATATTAATCCTTTGAAACAAAAATAGCTGCATTTTAATGAGAGTTTAGAAGGGTGAAAGTTCTGCTCTAGTACATGGAATGTAATGGATTATTTTTGTGATGTATATCTTCCATCCACTCACTTTAATTTTCCTAATAATATCTGGAGAGCAGCCTGTTTTATCCCTGCCTCTCCCCATTCACTCCACTTAGCTTTCAGTGCGTGTATCATAGTTACTTTGAAGCTGATACGTGTTATTCCTTATAGGCAATACATTACAACAACACCAAAAAAAGATTATAGTGTTGTCTCCAGCAGGTTGGTTTGCACAATGAATTTCACAGAAGTGCTCCTTTTAATTGTGTTGGATTTTTTTTCCACACTGCTTTGCAGTACTAAATTACAACTAAATCCCTTGGTTGACAAAATCCTCAGCTAAAGCCACTGGGCATTAGCATGGGAAAACCTTCCTCTGTGTGGCACAGACTCTTGGCAGGTCTGCAGTGGGTTGGCCTAGGTCTGTTCTCCTCCAGGGGCAGCTCAGCAGGCAATGCTGAGAGGCAGGGACTCCTTCCCAGACATGCTCCTACCCCTCTGACAAGTGTCTAGAGTTCCCATCGACTTCGATAGCTCCTGTAAAAGCAGTCAAGAAAATCAGGAAGAGCAGAAGAAGGAGCTTGTCACTCCCCTGATGCTATCTGGAAGGGAAGGGACAGCCTTGTCCACCACCGACTTTTCATGGTGGCATGAGAGAATGCGTCGGTGACATCCAGTCCCACAGCATAATGCCCACATTCAGGAGCATGCCATTGTGTGTGTATAGTTTTACAATGGAGGTAAGCTGGTTGTGTCCTGTCAAGCATGCTTATGGTCAAGGGCATGGCAGGGAAACAATCTCAGAACTGTGTTGTAGTATAAAGATGCTTTAATACAGCTATTTTGTATTTTCAGTATCCTGGCTGGGGTAACAAAAGCTCTGCTAAGACATCAGCTTTATTATCAGAAAATACACTGGAACAGCTTTAGATACCTCAGCAACTCAGTTGTAAATTTTGCTCTTTTTATGGTTTGTATTAGACTCATGTATGGCAGGTAGGCTCTATGTAAACAGGAAATAAAAGGATACATAGTGCTGAACTGAAGGAAATGAGGCAAGTGAGTGAAGCTAGGCAGTGGCTGTGAGCCCAGTTTGATAGCACTTCAGTGCAGATTTTTTTTTACTGATGTATAGACAAATACATTCTGACTTCAAGCAGTGTCTTAAGCTGGGCAGAGCAGGCTTCTTCATTCTGAGGGAATTGGGAGAATTGAGGATGCCTGTACAACACTGCTCCAAAGTTTAAAGAAAGGATTTTCTGCCCTTCTGCAGAAAATCAAACTGAGCAAACCAGCCATCTCTCAAGTTCCTTTCATGACTTTATGCAGGGCATGAAAATAACATGCTTCTGGAGGAGAAGGAAATGAAGACTTAGAGTATGCACAAGAAAGACCGTCAGCTGTTCATGGAAGGGTAAAATAGACATAGGACTTAGCTGCTAAATGCTATGGATAAAACTACAATAAATCATCCCTTCAGCCAGGGTAACTCAGGGATATTACAAACAAAATTTATTGATTCATTGACATCTGCTGCATTCTGTGTCACAGGAAAGCAGAGATGGGCAGAACCGTAATGCAAGGTTGTTACAGAGATGGATAGATGTCTGTCTGACCAACATTTTGGCTATAACGCACAGTGGCACTGTTATCTGGTTGTTATCTATGCTCTCCACTGGTAATAGCTCCTGACTCCTAGAGCTATCCTCCTCTTACTTTCTCAGTTCTGCTCAGTTATTGTTAATGAACTGTGATTTCTTTCTTTGTTTTGCTTTAAGTATGTTTACTCAATTTCCAGCAGGAAAGCTGTAATAGAAACTGTGCCTTGCAGTGTGTTAGGGAGCTGACACTGATGACTGCATACTATAGCCAAAAGATTGATCAGCCAATCAGTTGTCTGTCCATCTCCATAACACCAGCATGATTTATTATAACATTTGGATTGCTCTCAGCAGTTCTCCCCGTATAGCTCCATACAATGAAGATGTCAGAGGTAAGTTAAAACTCATTTTCTCACTGGCAGGTTTCTCTAACTACATTTGCTTGCCTTCCCTAATAAGTTTATGCTGTGTTGGGATGTTCCACCAGAACCTGGCAGCCTCCAGCAGTATTGCGTATTCCTGCCACAGGAGTGGAAGTTGTTTTTCAGATTACTTGAGGGTCCCTAAGCTCAGAGTGGAATACAGTCAGCAACTACACATTCTCCAGTGAAGTCAGAGTATGAAAAAAAGGCCTCTGAATTTAAAAAACAATTTTGTGTGTGAAAATCACTGTAAATGCAGGAATCCATACCTGCTCAGTTAAAGAAATTAAATGTAGGATGGAAAAGTGGTCATGTGGCAGGCAACGACAGCCTGCAAACATCTCTGAATTTCATTCATACCTAGAAGCCATCAGATGCTCTGTAGTTATGTGTGAAGTAAGAACATGAGGTAAGCAGACACATGCGAGGTCCTTGTGCAATTTCTCTGCTCTGCCACATCCACTTACCTTGGCAGCAATCTTTCCGGGAGCAACTGATGTCATTTGTGTCCAAATCGACTCAAGACAGGAGAGAAGCAGTAGACAGGTAAGGACTATGCTACCAGTGTTAGTACACACATTTGCAGGGATGGCTGGATTCTTGTGGCTCACCTAGGCAGAATCAAATGAAAATTAATTTGCTAATTTATCCTGTAGACATAACACACCTTGCAAGACCTGATCCTGATTTCACTTTGAGATATCAGAAGATTTCAGAAGCAATTTTCCTTGAGTTCAAAAGAATTTCTCCGGATTTAACAGGATCAGCCCTTGCTTTCAGTGCACTGTTTGAAATATACATGAGAATTCTCCTCTTCATAGCATCAGAACAAAAGCCACTCTCACACCTCTAGCTGGAGAGGCTTTGGGACAAAATGCATGTTAGCCTGTTACCTCAACTGACTTGATTTATCAAATTCAGCCCACCACAGGCATCAGAGCACCTGTCCCATTGCACTCTGCTCTGCACGAGATGAAAGAAACAAGCAGATCAGTGCTTGTGAAGCATGACAGCAAACTGAAACACTGAAAGGGAGTCTTACAACTCCCCTGGCCTGTCCTGTCCAGTCTCTGCTGACCCAGATTTGTACCTCCACCTATTCAGGTGCTCCTGCTCTCCCTTAACCATCAGCTGCTCCCCCCAGAACAGAGTGGCTCTCACTAAGTGGATAGGAAGCTTTATTATTGTAATAGGGTGATAGAGAATGCTAATGGAAGACAAGACTTCAGAGCATCACTTCCTGGCTGTATTTAAGAATACCAAGTATTTAGCAGCAATGCACACTCAGCCCAGTCCTACTGCTTTTTTCCATCCAGTTGCTGCTACAAAGTCCTCCAGTTGTACTAGAGCCTGAGAATTTGCTCAGTGGGCTGTGTATATATATTTTCATTCTTTAGTCATTTTACTCTTCTAATATCCAGATAAGTCCCCATTGCGTTTCTTAGCATAGGCCTCACGAATAGTTGCACTAATATAGCCAGGTGGGTAGGTGCCCTAGAGCAGGGTGTAGAGCAAGAGAATTCCCTAAATTCTTTCATTTGCCACATCTTCAGAACAGGAAACCCTTCCCCATAGACAGATCAGATCTGATCAGCTTTATGCCAGGACACAGCAGCCTAATGTGAGAGTTTAAACATGACTGTATATGATGCTGAAAAAACAAACAAAAAGAAGTCAAAAGGACAATCTCTGCTTCAGAGAGCACTCACAGAAGCATTAGGCAAGAGTCTGAAAAGAAACAACAAAGAAATAAGGCAATACCAGCCAGCATGACAGATGGAGTGTCCTGAACCCACACACACCCAGCATTGCTTTCCTGCCAGTGCTGCAGGAAAGGAGACTTTCAAAGAACTGAAATTCACAATTTTAGTTTATTTTTTTCACTATTCACGTGGAAGGCCTGTAGAAATCTTACATTTTTATCATCTGTCATGGGCTGATCGACAAATGAATGGTCTTAGGGATCCTTCCACGTATCTAGACTTATTGTAGTGAGACTTGGGATGTAAGGGACAGGGTAGGTATTATCCTGCAGTCTCACCATAATTGGGTCTAATCACCTTTGACCATTCTGGATAACTCTGCAGATATTTTTCTCACCTCTTCCCAAAATCAAGTACTGAAGCTTTCCTGAAGTCATGCTTTAGCCACAGCTGTTAGAAGTACACATATCCACACAGAGTGAAAGACCTAGGAAGTTTCCAGAGTCTCAAAAGGTCAGTCTTTGCCTTGCCACACTTCTGTCATGAGATACTTCACTTCTATTGTGGAGCAGCAGTAAGTGTTGGGAGTATGCACACTATTAACTATATTTATTCACAGGCCTATCACCCATAAATTAAACACAGCCTTTCCTTGTACTATAGACAACAAACTTCACAGCAAAGCTCACCGTTAACTCACCAGCACATTCTGGAGTTGATCTAACATGCTCTGAAGATTTTAAGGTAAATCTGACCTCACACGGCTGTGATGGGTTCCCATGAAGCAGAACTCAGGATGAAGTAACAAAGTATCAGCTTAAGTGAGAAAGCACAACAGAAGGGGACACATGGCATGCTGGCCAAGCACTGCAGGCAGTACAGAGATGAGGGTGTTTGGATCTACTGGGATCTGAGAATTGGGCTCTAAACAACAGCCTTGAGAAACATAGCAGCCCTTTCCTACAGCCTTGCTGCTGAGCAGTGGGACTCCTCCCATGCTCTGGGTCCCTGCCCTTGCTCTGCTGCTGATGTAGCGGATGAGCTCTGGGTGCTGGGCTAAGCAGATGGCAGCTGGGGAGGTGAGTACTGGGGGCTGGCTGGAGAAGAGCCCTGCTTCGTTCCTTATACAGGGCCCACACCAGTCATGTTGCAATACTGGCTGTAGAGATCTAATTTGGGGATTTTCTCTAGTCTGACCTAATGAGACATAGCAACATCTACATGCTGCTTCTGCAGCTACTTTGTCATTAGATATGCTTATTTCCCAGGTGGGCATGTGATTTTCCATCTCTCTGGGTTAGGAAAACAATGTGATTATTCAATGAATTCAAGCCTGCTGTGTTTTAGAGAGAGGAAGTATATAATATTGTAATATTGCACTTGTAAGTGAACATTATATCACCATTTCATAGGCAACACAATCAACTTCTCTTTGGTAGGAATTTTTTCTTCAGCATTTCAAGAGTTCCTTCCCTTATTCGTAGTTCTTAAAGCTCAGCATGAATCAGTACTGGTGTGAACACTGCAACAAAAAGTATCTCCACTAGAAACACAGGAGCAATTGGTCACCTTTCTTACTCACATCTACCCAAGGAACCAGACTATTTGCTCTGGTGGCCACAGAAAAAAAGTGCAATCTGCCAACAGATTTTCACTTTCATGCAGGTATTTTTTTTTCATTTAATTTCCATTTTCTTTCCACTTTTTCACCTTGTAGCTGACTGTGACTTCGCACAGAGGAGATCTCATATTTAAAACATAAATCTGTGAGTCTTGGATTTTACTGCAAAGCCATGCAGAACTTTCTTATTTCTAAGGTTTGCCCATTAAAATTTCACAGATGGGAAATTTAAGCACTAGATTTATGCAGACCTGAGCCATAAACAATCCCTCTGGATTGGAAAGGCCCTGGTTTTCACAGACACTACTCAGAAAGCCTTTAGGCTTTAAATGCCCACAGTTGAGAAATGGAAATTAGGCAGTTAGTTGCTGGCTGGAAATATGCCATCTCTGTTCTGCTTTGCTTACTTTCTGCTGGGCTAGAGGACCACTGAGCCAGGGAGGCCTTGAATTTGGATCGAGAACTCACTTCAGCACTTCACTGAGGACTGCTGTTCATGTGAAAGGGTGCTGTGTTTTGGGACGGCACGGCCATCCAAACCTTTGGCAGAAGTTTAAGTGTATCCCCTTTCATCAGTCAGATCCCAATTGAGATGGCAAGGTGAGATCCACAACTCACATTCCTCTCTGCAGATTTTGCTTACATCTCAGACAAGATCCTTTCCTCCCCTGCTCCTTCAGGGCACCCCTCGTTGCTTCTTCCTCCAGAAAACAGAACATGTCCTCTTCCTTGCAGTACCCCACACTCCCGCCTCATATGCGTGTGTGAGGATTTTCTAATTGCCTCCTTCATTAGGAAGCAGTGAAGGTCTCCTCTCTGTGTCCCAGAAACTGTGACTTCCAGCTTTCCCCAACAAGGCTGACATGATACTGAGTCCCATCAGTCCTGCAGGCTCTGTGGGTGGCATTTATTTCATTTCCCTGCAGACATCCCCTAAGGTCTTTTCTGCCGTCCGCTCAAAGGTACTATGATAACTGGACTCCTCTAGCTCTAAGTGGATCATTTCCTCTCTCATTTGTCTCATCTCACAGATGCCTGAAGGTCTGCTCACATTTATTTTAGGCTCTCACAGAGCAGATTTCCCTGTTTCAGTTTGATTTACCATCATTCCCAGACAATTTATGTTTCCCCATCTTAGGGCGACCAGTCCTTAGATTAAATGAAAGGCACAGCTCAGGCCCCACAGTCAGAAATTCTGAGTAGAATATTACTCCCTACACTCTTCTGTAACTGAAAGACCAAGGGAGAGCTTCTCCCTCCCCCTCCTCGTGCTTTAGGACAGGGATTACGGTGTCTAAGGAACCATGAAGGAGAAACTCGACAGTATTTCTAGTCTTCTCTGCAGCCTGTTCTTGCCACTGTCCTGAGGAGTGTAAATCATGTTTCAGTGTAAATCTGGACCCAGTACATCTGTCATGTTCTGGTGGCAACGCTGGCTAGGCTGTCTGTAAATCCACTGAGAATAATGTATTTGTGCTGCAGGATGACATCCCATAATGAGATTGCGATATTCCATAGCCCATGATTTGCTATTTGTGACAAAGATAGATTTCATGAACAGCAAGGCTGCCAGGAGCCCTGCTGGGCTTAGGGGACGTCCATAAACTGGGGATCTTTCTCACCTATGCAACCATAACTCAGGTACACGGGAGGCAGTATTTAGTGCTTCTTAGACTGATCACTTAACACAACTGGAAACGCAGATGCATCCAAAACACAACATAATAGAACTAATGAGAGAAAAGCACAGTCAAGAACTGTGTATATTTACCAACCAGCCTGTCATATTGATCCAGCTGCATTTAATATAACAAGTATAATAGTAAAAAAAAAATCATTTCCATGTCTAGAACAACCTTGTTCTCCTCAGAGATTTAAACAATTAATCCTCTTCATAATGAAATTCTGCTTCTTTCTTTGCTCCCAGTTGTAGTTTATTTATGGAAAGCTTGAAAAAAATCTTCATCCTTATTTGTGGAAATACACATATGCCACATTCTTCCCTTCTGTGCTGTGAGCAGAAGTTGTATAAGAGTGCATTTATGCACATGTACAAATCTGCACATAACTTCTTAGCTAACAATACCATTTACACATAAATTATTTCTCCTACCTCATTAGGAACTGCAGTGTAAGCAGTACTTGACACGAGGTGGCTAAGCACCTTCAGCACAAAAATGAAGTAAATGGATGAATGTATCAAACAAATTCTGCAGAATTTGTGCTGGCATTAGAAAGATTTTAGAATACACTGACGAACATTGAGGTTTAATGGCCTTTTGGCAAGGCATGTCACTAGAGCAAAAGTCACCCCCAGCTACCAAGGAATCAACACCAAGAGAAACTATAGATTCATCCTACCTCATGGGCACTGAGAAAATGTCCTTTTTATTTTCACTTCAACTGAGCTTTAACAGTGTTACAGCTGATTGCAATTTGAGGAAAAGGAGAATCAGGCCCGTAGTTCGGAGAGGACTTAAATCTGCCCAAACTTAGTAAAGTAGATGAATGGATACATTTATCTCATTCTACAAAAGCAGATTCAGAAATGCTGTCTTGCTCAATGCCAAACAGCTAAGAGGAAAATTGTTAAAACTCAGCCTCTGTATGGAGTCTAGCAGAATTTGGAACTCTGCCTAGCATCACTCTTGTTTCTCTGGTGCTGAGATCAGCTGTCTTGTCTTTATTTAAATACACAGTTCTTTTAAATGACTATTTTATCTTACTAGACTTCTTGTTCTCCTTCATTTACATCAAAGTATGTACAAACATGGAAAAGTGTTTTGTGAAAGTCTATAAAATTAAATAGAAGACAAGATATAAAGTAAATTCCAAATCCCTTACAATTCCTGCACAGCCCAGGGCAAGGAAAATGAATGGAGATGGCTAAGTTACTGGAAGCCTTCTTATTCTGAACTGGAAGTCGAGTTACAGTCATTGCAAAGCTGATGCTGCCTGGTCTGCCAGGGAGTTGTATTTAGTTGCACTCAGGGTGTGCTTCTAAGCCTAATTTCCCACAACCGGATCACAGACATCTCGTTTTACAGGCGGATAAAAATATCAAAAAGCAAAGAGGAGCAAACTGTGGTCATATAAACACGCCTGTGACGTTCCAGTGTCTCCCATGCCTGTCCTAACAGTCTCATTCAGCTGGTAAAGCTGAATGCACTGCATCTGTTCTGGGTATGGTAAATTCATGCACACAAGTAAAAGTATTTCTGTTGTTTATTTCCTGTGCTTCCCACATTCACGTATCTCAGTCGCCCATCATAATAGCTGACCAGGGCTGCAGATGAGTGAGAGGTGGGTGCTTACACATGAATCAGTACAATTTGAAAGCTGCCACCTCCCACGGCTGTCCCACAGATGTGTGTATCCAGAGTCAAATCCCACAGTGGGAGGAGGGGATGGGGCTTCCCTGACATCAGGAGTGCTGTGTCTCAAGAGCCGCAGTGTGTGCTTGGCTCTTTCTCTATAGCCTCCATCAGGCAAAGGGCTTGTAAAATGGCGTAAACGAAGCATTGATGAGCTTTAACATAAAAGGTAGAATCAGGCCAGTAAAGCTGAGCATTTAAATCCAGCAGGTCACTGATTCTTTTGTGCTGATCTGAACCGGCATAATCAAAACCTGGCTGGGTTCCACTTGTGGTCTCTCCATCATACATTACTGACCATCTGAAATTCCCTCAATTCAGGGAATACACCCACCCCCTTCTGCCCTGATCTCTGAAGGAACAGTTACTTTGAATAATAAAACCCTTTTTCACAGCATTCTCTGTGAAATCTCAAATGCCAGGAACTGTACTTCAGCACGTACAATCTCAAGCCATTCACTTAATGACTGAATATCTGAGTACTGTTTACAAATTAATACTTATGTTTCTGCCCTTTAGAAAAGCTCAGCATAGTGAGACTGCAATGACAGCAGAAGCTGTATTCAAGAGACACTATCTACATGGGTGAGCCTATCTGGAAAGCAGAGGCTTGTACAGACCCTGGGTGTGGTTTCAAGCCACTGTCTGCATGAAGTCCAATAGGTTTTGTAAAGCAGATAATGGAAGAGCTTTATTTGTGTGCTTTGTGATCTATATTTCAGGTTTATTAATATCAAAGGACAGAAGCTTCCCATTGCACTACTGATCTTCAGCAAAATATCATGCCTACTACCACTAAAAACACTAATACCTGATTTATTGCTAGGATCTAGAGAAATGCCACTCCACTGATAACTTCCTTGCTGTCCAGATCTGTTCCTAACACTGGCTTCTGCTGCCTATGGGGAAATGATATTGTGTTGGTATACATTAAGAGACAGGGAGTTGGATTTTCTTTTTCAAAACCTTCTGTTTTGCAGAAAAGAAGAAAAATGAGCACCAAATCTTAGAAAACAATCCTAGAAGACAAGCTAAAAAAAACCCTAGAATACTGCTAAGGACCTCATGGAATACTTTGAGCCTCCATTTTGCAGCTAGGCCCTCCGATTTCTGTATCTGATCAATACGTTGCCCTAAAGCTTTGTAGCAGATAACTTAGAAAATTGTTCCTTTTTTTTCATCTATAAATGGTTGCCAAAAATGATGCAACATCTGGAGCAATATCTGAGTTATTTTATATATATGTATTTAATTTTAAATCAGGTTTCACTAGACTGCTTCACGTATTTCGCTTCATGTGTTCTGATCTCCGCTCTGATGCTCAGAATGGGTATGCAGGAGCTGTCCTAATCAGACAGTGAGAACAATGGGAAGGGAGGGCAGTGAGTGCTAGCCAGGCTGGAATAGAAGGCAATTTGGGATGATGAGACAAGTAAATTAACTAGATGCCTTTGCAACATCAGTGGCAAAATGGAACTGACAGATACATTGCTATGGTAGCAACATTAGTGATCTTTTGTTGGGATAACTGCATGTCGATCCCTCAATTTTCCAAGTTGTTTGTAGTCCCAAGAAAGTAGTAGTTGATCAGTGACATATTCTGCTTAGATTTGTGAAGTTTTCTCCACAGCTACAAACATTTGTGATACTTGTCCTCAGTGACATCTCTGTCTGCAGAGAATTGTCATGTGGCAAGGAGCACTGAACAATTTGTCAGGTCCCAGGGCAGGGCACTGCCAGGACGGCAGGCCTGAGCCACCCAGAAGACTTCTGCCAATTGCATTGGGACCTGTGCCTGCCTACGTCAGCACTTAATTCACCCTGAAAATAGCCTAATGATGGGCTGAATTTGTTCTTAGTGCAACTCTCTTGACTTCAGCACAGTCTCCTTTGCAGTGAATTCATCCTGACACACTCATATTGTGCAGTCAGGCACAGCAGAGGAGGCTCTGGCTGGCAGACCATAATCAAATCCCATTTCAAGTAACCCAGCCAGGCTGCTGCCAGCAGTTTGGAGCAAGGAGAGAAGCTGCATGCCAAAGCCATCTCTTGCAGAATTGTATTCTCCCCCCTGTTATTTAGTTATGCTGATACCAACAAATGTGTTTTTGAATCTTTAATTTCTGCTGCTTGGGGCTACATCATCAGTGTTCAAAGCAACATTTGCCTTCTGATTAAATACCCAGATCGTTATCCATAGAGCTCATAGTTCAGACTCCTGCAGCATTTGCTGTGGCCACAACCAGAACCAGAACTGCTATGTAAAGGGCGTGTGCCGGTCTGGGAGCATGGCTTCTCTCCAGGTGCCATTCATACCAGCAGCTTCAGGAGGCACTGCTGCTCTCCTCTGCACAGCAAGATCGTGCTCCTGGACTCAAGTGTCATAGTTTCTACCTTAACAAGAGAGGGACAACCAGAATCTGTCCCAGTTTGTCAAGCAGATGCTAAGTAAGAGATGTAAAGTCATTTACTTCTCTATAAAATTCTAGTATAAGGTAGATAAATGAATATAAAACTCCCCTCAGCATTCTCTTCTCCAGGTCTCAGCCTTTCCTCATACAGGAGATGCTCCAGGCTCCTCATCATCTTTGTGGCCCTCTGCTGGGCTCTCTTCAGAAGTTCTGTCTTTCTGGAACTGAGGACACCAGAACCGAACAGATGTGGCCTCACCAGGGCAGAGAGAGAAGGAGAATCACCTCCCTCAACGTGCTGGCCACAGTCTTTTTAATGCCTCCCAGGATACTATTGGCCTTCTTGGCCATGAGAGCACGCTGCTGCCTCGTGGTCAGCCCACTCTACACCAGGACACCCAGGTCCATCCCTGCAGAGCTTCTCTCCAGCAGGTCAGCCCCTAGCTTGTACTGACAGGTACAGCTATTCTTCCCCAGGTGTAGGACTGGTTGAAAGTCATACCGAAAGAATTAGCAACAAAGTGTCTTGGCATTCCTGTAACAGCCCAGACAGCGCCTGAGTCAGAGGAGACAGACTTGGTAGAGAGAAGTTTCCCTTTGATAAAAGAGTGACTCTTTATCTTCTCTGCTTCCTATCAGAGAAGGACTCATAGAACCTCCACGACTGTCTAATTGCTGTGATTCTAGAGGACTCTGTCATTTTTGCAACTTCCTCCAGTTCTGCATTCCTATTTCCTATTGCTGGAAAATAGAGACTTGGGAGACAGCCCAGACATCCTGAATTGTAGCAGTAGGTATCTAAAACCTACTCCTGAATTCTTGACAACATTCTACAAAAACTCTGCCTCGTGTGAACCACAGGTCTTAACTGAGACAACATTGTTTGCTCTCTCTGTCTGATCTGTATTCAGATTTTCTGTGCTCTGTTTCTCATGAATGCACCAGAGCAGAGTACATTCCCCAGGTACTATTCTGGAAGCTGTACCTTGGAGCCTGTGATTCAGAAAGAGGCAGTAATATACAATTTGATCACTGGGCTGAGCTCTGATCTGTTTTGCGCTGTTAAAAAGTCCTCATTTTTCTCTCTACATTTTCATTTTTTTAATCATTTAAATTTAAAGTTAGCTGTGGTTTAATGGAATGTCTTTTAGCTGAGAAGAGAGGGAGAAGTATTACTCTCCAGTACTGCAAGTACAATGATGAAGCTATACAGAAACTTAGTCATAAGTGTATCTACTTCTAGATAAACAAAACAGTGATTTAAGACAAACACGGCAGCAATTTACAAGCTTGTAAGGCTTGGCTATACTCAACGTCATAGCTCAAGTACTCAAGTATTGTATGGCACTCAACGTTCACAGCTAACTGTGAAACACGAGAGGGAAGGGCTGGTGAGGAACAGAAGGAAACAGAAAGCCAGCTCCACTGAATCTGCTGCTTTCTCCATCCTATGGACCAGAAAGAACTGAAATGCGTTGAAATCCAAAAAGGCTGTTTGGAGTTTTGTTGTTGTTGTTCTGGGAGCTGCCTTTCAGAGGATATGAACACCAAGACTGGCTCCTAGCAGTTCCGCAGCCCCTGCTGATTGCCATCCAGCTGCTGCCACCTCTTTGCAGGGCTGACACGATGCCACCTCCCGGTGCAACCAAGCAAGAGCAGCGTGTTGGTGGCTACTGAAAGACGGGGAGGAGAGACCTCACCAGTCCTTAAATTAAAACGCTAGATAGAGGGGGCAAACGAGTCTGCACTAGAACAGTAATAGCTGTAGGGCTAAATGAGCTGCAGTGTAAAAATCTCCAATTTGTGTAAAATTACAATCAGAAGTTGAAATGGCAACAGATATTTTAGGATTTCAAATGTGTTTTGTCGTAGTCTGAGGCCAGCAGAAAGGAAGGTTTCACTTATCTGGTGAATAGTCTCCTGCAAATAATTCCTGAGCATTTGAGCAGGCTCGAGCTGCTGAAAAAATGTACTGGTCTGCTACAGACTGGCAAGTTTGGACTCCCTTCTTTTTCCATCCCTGTTAGCACTTTGAGGAATCCCTTTGGTCAGTCAGAGTACGCAGGGAGATCATAGCCAAGTTGGAACTGCACTTAGTTCTCAAATTCCTCTTACATCTTCGTTACTATGAGACTTCACCTTCTGATGCAGAGGAGGTGGCTGTTTCAGTGCATCCTCATTTCACTGCTATGGATGAATTCCTCTGCCTTCTTATCCTCCATGATGATGCAGAGGAAGCTGTGTACAACCACACTCCCGTACTGCAGCATCAGCAGGTCTGGCTGAGGTTGGGACAATCACATGCCATTTTTAAATAGTGGCTTGCTTTTGCCATCTCATTATTATGCAAAATACATTAATTGGAGGGTTGTTGAGCAGGGTTTAGTTGAGAGAGCTGATGACTCCCACTAGGGATCCAAGATACAAATTTTCTGACTATGTACGTGCATCCTCTGCCAAGGGCTTATACAGCTAGCACTTCCTTATGCCTACAACTTTCTCTCAGAGAAAAATGTATTCTAACAAGCAACCCTTAATCTTGCAACTGCTTCTACACTGAAGCCTTAGAATAAAAGTTCCTGCAGTATAACACTTTTGAAATGTATGTGTCAGGAGTGATAAATAAAGCTTGGAAAACAAATTGGTTTCGGTTGGATGCATTCAGATATTCCTTCTGATTTGCTTAACATACATCTTCAGCCCAGTCTGTCTGAACAGAGACTGACTTAATGAAGCCCAAAGATGCAAGACTTTAAGATCTTTTTTGTTATGTAGCAGATTAAGCAAAAACAAAAGTTCTGTGGGGTGGTAAGCACCAGGCAACAGAAGAAACATCTCTACGTGCCTCAACTCATTGTTTAGCAGCCAAATGGCAAGGATTGTAATTTATGAACAGACAGATTTTTTTCAGAAGTTGTTACACAGGAAATCCCTGAGAATCCTCACAGCAGAGACAGGTGGCAGAGAGCTGCCACACCGCATATGCTGCTGTTACAATGGAAATACCTGCCACGAGCTGCAGCTCCACGTCTCACAGTAGTGACCAGTTCATGCCTGCCTAACCTTTTTATTCTCTGCTGTGCAGTCCTGCTCTCTGGTTTGGGTCATCTTCAGGGCAGGTAGGGATTTAAGTTGGTAGCACCTTCAGCTTCATGCACTGAATAACTTCCTCCTATTTAGGGGATGCTATCTCTTACTTCCCCATAGTCATCATTTACTGATAGGCAGTGCCAGCTTGTCTTCTACTCCTCCTGTGGCTTGAATACTCACATATTTATGGAACAAGACAAACCCAACTTACATATTACTATTTATTTGACTGTGAAAATAAGTTCTTCACACTCAATGACCTGTGCTCTTCCCCACCCACAGGCAGAAGCCTCACCCAAAATATAATTCATGTTTATTGTACTGTCAATCTGTGCAGTCTGGTTTGACTGAGGGAGGAATTGATGGGCAAAGGCAGGGCTCTCCACAGTTCTTTTGATTCCTTAATATGTAGACTTAGGGAGGGAATGTTTTTTCATCACTGCTGTTGTGATCCATCAGCAGAAAGGGGCTCTGTAAGGAAGGATGGATCAAGTCCTGAAGGTTTATTGGTTGAAGTCAATGAATAAACTGTACCTAACAGCAAACTGGAAACCAGTGCATTTATGGAGTCGTGACCAGCTGTAGCAAAGTTGCGTTAGTCAGACAAGGATTTATTGCCACCCACAGACAATCTGCTGAGGTCAGATAAACTGTAGTACAAAAGTACATTGACAGAAAGGCTGTGCCCAAAGACCTCACAGTCCTAATGTGCAGATGAGAGGCAGAAAGGATTTGTTGAGCAAAGGTACCTCCAGATTGTATACTGCAGCTCAGAGCCTTGAATCACCTGGTAACAGTCAGCATTGCTACAGTCACTATTTGGACAGGGCAAAGCAGCACCTTACAACATTTCCTTGAGCTAGCACACCTCTCTCTCATCCTGTCTTTCCAGATCTGTCCTATGTGAACACGGCTAGATTGCTTCTAGATTGAGATTGGTGAGACAGCCAGTCTGGCTCTCCATACTCCCCTTTCTTTGAATTTCTTTGTATTAGAGTTTGTATGACTAAGCATTTGGATCTACAATAGAACATCCATCCATCACTATCTGAGTAGGTTTCAAGAATTAGTGTTTAACTCTGTGACTTCTGGCTTCTTTAACTGAAGGTAAACTTTCACGTTGGCCTCTAGGGAAGAGGAATGTATTTCATGGTTGAAGATCTGACAGAGGGAAATACCTAGCTGCAATTATTTCACCATTAACTTATTTTTGTCTGAGGGAGATTAAACTTCTCTGCTGGGAACAGCTGGGCAATAAAACTTCGATGCTCATTCAGCAATCACTATAATAAAATTAGATAGTATGAACACATTTCATTCCTCAACAACATCCATCACCAAATTCAACACTTGAAGAATCTTGTTTCCTCATCTCTTTGTGACAGTCTTGGATAAAAAAGCTTATTTTCTTCAAAGTTTAAAACCCTTTTAGAAATGTATGGAAGTTTCCTACGTTATCTTCTATGCAGCATGTAAAAGAACCTATAAAATATACATGAATTCTGTTATATGTATAGGTACTTATATGTATGTATACTACAGATTACTATAGAAATTACTAAAAATATTTTATACTTTTCCATTCCTAAATGATCTTTTAGGTAGTACCTTCCATCTCTGTATGTCTCAGAGCATGTCTCCATTATACTGAGACTAGATTTTACCCAAAGGTTTCAGGTAGAGCTATTGAGCTGGGATGATCCCACTTGAGGACCACACCATGACATACCTGGAAATGCTGAAAGATATTTAAACTGGCTAAACTACATCATCCATCACTGTCCATTTTGAATGACTAGAGGCTGTCTGTTATACCCCTACTTTGCTTCAGTAACCTAACAACCACACAGCCTCAAAGCTTTCATTCCCTAACAATAAGGTTACCATTATTTTCTATAAGTTTTCACCTGTGCTATGCTCCAAGTCATAGAATGTCAAAGGGCAACATTTAAGATAATTATGCTATTGTAGAGAATTCCTTTTATCTTTGTACTTTCTACAGATGCAATCCAAAGCAATTAGAGAATTTGACTCAGACTATATCGACACAATGCAGTGCAGAGATATGTGCTCTGCTGTTGATTCACCCTGTACTCAAGTTTCCCTTATGCAAACAAACCAAAAAAAAAAGAGAGATTAGGAACAGCTTTAAGAACTGAGACATCTGTTACAGCAGTTAGGATCTTTCAATTCTTTGAATCCTCTGGAGAAAACGTTCAGCAACAGGGAAGAGTTAAAATGCTGAGTAATTAAAAGGGAAACTTTGGACTATCTTCAATTACTAGTGATGTGGCCATCCCGGACCATTTGGGCTGACTCTTTCCATTGGATTATGAGCCCCAGGTTTGGTTCTTATGGTATGCTCCAGCCAAAACACTGGTCAGTTGGAAGAAACTCCCCCAGAATGAGATTATAATTCTATTTGGACTGTATTTTTAAAATTCTAGTGACCTTTTCTACACTAGAGGCTAGTATTCTCTCTCCCTTTAAAAAAAAAATGCTTAGAATTTGCTTGAGAGGAAATACATTTATTAGAACACTGCTTATTACTTGAACCTAATTTCTGACCATCATACAGTTTGACAAGATCCCTCTAAGCGAATTTCTTATTCTGACTACATTAAGTGCATTCAGCAGGTTCCAGGCCAACTCTGTATGAGCAAAGTTTCATTTACCCAACACCAAAAATGTTGTTAGGGAATAAACACGTAAGTTATGATGAAACAGATATAGCATACCGCCTCCCATGGATGGCATAATGAAACAGAGACCAGTGTAGCAGTAGGAAAGGAAAGGGAAAGTAGGAGGAGTTGGAGGTAGGATTGTATAGAAATTGTAAGGACAGAACCAGAGGTCTGGGAATCCCAGGGAAAGAGCAAGAAAAATACATGTTTGGGAAGAAATGGGGATAGGTTATGGGAAAGGAGTCTGGGACTGGTATAAGGTAAAGTTCTGAAGGAGTAACTTGATGCAGGGTGAGGAGAAGGGTAGAATGTGGCTCAAGCACACAGAAGGTGGGATGACATTGCACTGCCTGAACTCCACTCCCAGCAAACGGCAATGAAAGTAATGGCAGAGTAAATAGATAATCTGCAAGTACTTGACCAGAGAAATGGTAAGAAACTAAAAAAAGCCACCAGCAACACTGTGATGCAGCAATGCTTATCTGTTCCACCTCACCTGTAACTTAAAGGTATCACAACAGAAGAACACGAATTACTTCTCTCTTTGGCATGGTACCATACAAGAGGAAAACGTGACACAAGTTTCCACTATATACAGAACTTTGTTTCAACCACCTTTCTCTTCTTCTCCCAAACAAATAACAAACAAAAAATGTCAACAAACTTCACAATCTTGTACAATTTATAAAATTGAAGACTTTGTAACTTCATAGTGACAGATTTTAAAAGTATTCTTCTTTAGTTTGGACTCATTCTCCATTGAGATTCAATTGCATTATCATGTATTATATATGTAGCCACATAATGTTATCCAATATTCTAAGCTTCTACCTGTTCTCTTCCACCACATCCATGTTTTCAGGAACTTTCTTGAAATGTTGACTCCAGACTAAAATAATACACTCCAGATAATCAAAGCTGCTTAGCTGACTATAGCTCCCCATACGTCTTAGGGTTGCCCCTAAAATTGTATCAACTCTTCCATTCATGATATTGAATTCTGATGACCATTCACTGTGAACACCACACCCAGTATTTCAGACAACTCCCTTTTCCCTTTCATCATCATGTAAGTATAGACTGTATTTTGGTAACAGAAGTATGACTGTGTATTTGCTTAGGCGAATGTTCATGCATATTACCAGCTCTGCAGATTCTTGCACTGCTGTTCTGCAGTCTTCCTTATCTAACATATTCATAAATCCTTGTTTCCTGGACACCTCGTCAGTCACAACTTTATGGTGCACTCCAAATCATTGCTCAGAATACTAAAGACTGTACGCCCATGAACTAAGTCTAATCCACTTAAGGGAAATACATCCACTCTGTGATAACCCCTTATTTATAGCTACCTGATGTGATTTAACAAATAATAGAGCTGGAAAACAAACTCCTCAACAATTAAAACTTGGCTCCACAGAAACATTTTGTGTAGTGCATAGGATGTGGCTTTGCTATAGGACTGCATTTGCTTCAGACTTTACTGGCTGCCAGATAGGGACCATGTAAAAGTATCTACATTTAAAGTGTTTATTCAGGTATTTCCAGCATGTGAATGATCATACAAAGAAACATTAGATGTCAGCCTTAGAGATGCAGAGTGTCTCTTTGCAAACATCCTTAAACATTTCTACTACAGTCTAAGACATCAGCAAGTCTTTAACTGAAGGACCATGGCACAGTTTGACAGTAGCAGTGCCACTGGCAGTGTTGACTTTGACAAACACCCCCCTCTCCATGCTTTTGCCTTTGTTATATTTATTTTTTATTCTGGAGATTCCTTATTGTCTGGTGGTCTCTAGAGATAGCAGAGGTGATAAAAGTTAGCAGGAAGAGCATCAAAGAAGTGGACTATTGAAATCATTGTCTTTCTTCAGTTACTGGCTTCAGTCTTGATGTCAGTGTTTGACTCCACAGATTTGGCTTCTGTCAAGGAAAATTATGTGTGAAATTCAGCCTTAAAATTTAGAGGAAAGAGAAGACTGCCTAAAGATATGCATGAATGAGAAAACATAAGTATCTCCCAAACACTGTAGAAGTTTATCCTCAGATTCATAGCATTCCAGGATTGCAATCAGCAAAATGCTGAAGAAACCTCAAAGTCATTTGAAACTTTGCATAGATTCCCTGGGACCATAGGGCGTGACAGAAAACACCATTAAGCTGCTTACTGAGTCAGATCTGAATGGCAAAATATTGGTTCAAACCTTAGTCTGCATCTCAGAGAAGGAATCGAAAGGAAAAAGCCATAAAATCCACCTGATTGTCTCAACCTTTGGGACTGCCCACACTTTTCAGGCTTACACGAACCGAGTTGTGACGTGAAAATCTAACGGGATACCAGAAGCAATAGTTCCTGATTTACTTATTTTATCTGCAGACACTGGAGCAGTTAACAAATTTGGACATAGATTAAGATGAAGTGACTTGCGATAAAGAACTCATTCACAGGGTGAATAGCAGGAACCTGTTGAGCTCAACTGCAGTGAGCTAACCGTTGGACCCTGCTGTCCTTCCAGCATACACCACAGCTCACAGATTCAAATGCCAGGGGTGGTGACGATGGAATTTGGACTTGAGGAAGAAATAACTGCTGCGGTGCTTGCGAAATAGCCGATCCCCCAAACAGCTGAACTAATACAATAGACAAAAGCCAGACCAGACCCAGAAACGAAACTGAGGAGCAACACTAACATGAACAGAACATTGCTATCACATTACTGCAAGAGCGACCAGAATGGATTGTACCACATGCACACAGCACACAGAGGATTGCATAATGGGTAAAAAAAATCCTGTGGAGGATTTTGGCTTCATTTATTTCATTGCCAAACAACGTGAACCTTTGATAACCTATTTGAAAACTGTGAAGAATAGAATATGAATAATCAAACACTTCAGCAAGCACCTTTTCTCCCTCTTTCCTGTACTCAGTTCACACCAAACATCCGTTCCCCACCGCCCTAACCTCCGTATCTCTCACTCATACTGTGAGCGATGCTCTGTTCCCGCCCGATTCATCCTGTGAGGAGATGGGCTGCATGGGAGGCCAAAGTGCTGTATGCTATTATTTCCTTCCACCACCACACCATACCGATCTTCTTTTCTTCCCTTCTGATCCAGTTTTTGCAGCTCAGGCCACCCCCTAACAACTCTTGTCAGAAAGGGCACTGCCAGACCCCCAGCTGCAGCCGGACCCCTCACACAGCCACTGAGATGCTCTGATCAGCACAGGACCCTTCCTGACACTGAGCTGTGGGGGTCGCAATGAGGCCTGGTGAGGGGAAGCAAGTTCAGACACAGTCAGGGGATGGGAGCCCATCTGTAGGGCCCTTAGCTGGGCAGAACAGGGCTGTGGCATGGCCACAGCACAGCTCCAGGTGGAGCTGGAATGGGGCTGCTAGGCCCACAGGCAGAGACCCCAGCCAAGGCTGCTCAGGGCTGGCAGACACCCCCCTTACCCCCCCCCCCCCCCAACACTCACTTTTTATGTCAGGTTTTAAGTAGCAAAACCCCACTTATCACCAACTCCTACTCCCCATGTCTCTGGAACACCTCTCAGCCCACTGATGGGCAGAGGAGAACATCCTGCGCTAGGCCAGCTGTTTAGCACCATGAATCCCAGAAGCAATCTACTCCCCTCATCTCACCAATTTTGCATTTAGAAAAACCAAGCACAGTCTGGCAGTGTCCCAACTACCTACCTTTAAGAGAGAAACTTCATCCTCCACTGCACTTTCCAATGCATAGCTTTATTTCCTAGACAGTTAGCATGTTGTAATTAGAGCACCTGAAAATTTTAAGTTTTGTTTCCCTCCTCAGGTACCCATTACCTCCATTGCTGCCACCGTTTCACTTCAGTGTCTTACAACTCAGGTGAATGTTTTTAACCTGGTAATTCTTCCTGCTCTTTTTCTGTAAAAAAAATTAAACACACCTGCACCAGAAAGACAGACTGACTAAGATAGAAGAGTTCACTAAGCAGATGTTTGATATGAGGACCCAATTTCCTTTCCACTGTGACCTCTTGCATGTCCTGTAATCTCATACTGTTCCATCCTGGGAAATGAGAACAAATCAGCAGCTCTGAAACTTGGGCTGTGCGCAGCCTTTTTTGGAAATAAGGAGGAAGCCCGTGCAGTCTCACTGACTGAATGCAGCTAGAGTAATTTATTACACTTGGCCTTTTCAGCACAGCAGTCTGGGAACTTCTGCTCCTTGCAGCCTGCATGCAAAGAACCTAAAGAAATGCTTTTGTTGCTTAGAAGATTTTTCTAAGTATATTATTGTATTATTCATTTTATTTCTCTTATAGCTTTACATGTTAACATGAAGGAATAGGAGATAAAATGAAAGCTGTTTTCCATAATAAAATCTTAACTGATTAGTTTACTTAATTTTTAGGGATTTTTTGAAAAGCTTTTCTCATGGATTATCCACTGCTATGCTCCTTGTATAGCAGGCTAGATTAAAGTGAATTTGCCAGTACTTGGGAGCATCATGTTCCACCTCCAAAAGGCTCATCCAAAGTTACAACAAAGATTTACAGGTTTGCTTCTTTTGGAAGACCTGTACTTACAATAGTAGCAGTTTGAAGGGAATTGCCTCTGCTTCTGCTGATGAAGGAACTCAGATGTTTCTCTGTCATGGCAAACTCTCCCATTTTGAATCTAGTCTTAATAAATTGTATTCATAAGCTCAAACATGTGGAGTTAAGTGAATATTTCTGACTCATAGATAGTGATTTGCTTATAAACAAAAAAGGAAGAGAGGAATTTTGCTTCTTTGAAAACCTGAAAACATAAGCTGACAATCAGCTAGAGGCTCAGAGTTATCAGTACAGTGAAGAAAAATCAAAGATGAGTTTTTTATTAAGACATCACAAAAATATCTGTGAAACCCAACATGCATTTTCAACGTTTATATTTGCACAGTCCTACCTGTGGTGCAAATGCACAATGCACTTCTTATCTGAGTAAAGCAAATTCCCTCTTATCTGGCTTGTTCATCAATGAAATGTCTTTGTTGTATTTTTCTTGATTAGAGCACACATATAGGTACTTTTGCATACATTCCTGAATGTAGGTGTGGAGAGCTCTTTTCATGTTGGATATATGTTACAAATTACATATATATTTAAAAAAAAAAAAGTTCTTAACAAATGGAGTCATCAGACACAGAAATCAGAGACATGCCATGATTTTCCCATCATGACTGGACAAAGCCCAGAGCAACTTGATGTAATTTTTAAGCTACCTGGGTTTTAAGCAAGGTGTAAACCAAGTGACTGTCAGAGTTCCATTGCCCCTTATTATTGTATGATTATGCAGTTTTACGTATTGGCGTGGGTTTGTTCAGATGGGGAACGTTGGCTGCTGTAATCTTATCTGAATAAAAACATTGTCACAAAACTTGTACAATTACACATGTTAGCATACTATCCTGAACGAAAGGTAGTAAGTATATTGTGATATTACTGATCTGCTTTGGAAAATGTAATATTATTGTTTGCATTCTCTATGTACAAGAAAAGAATGAAGAAGTAAGATTGTATGTGGCAAATATATTTGTTCTCAATGAGAAATAACTTCAGGGGTACAATGAAAGCATTTTACAGCTCTGTATTGTTAACTATGCGAAGGCTGTTTATTTTTGGGGTCATGTTTGATTTTAGTATAAATGGCAATATATCTTTCTGATGTTAATGTTAATAGCCAGTCATCTCACTACTCCTATAGGGATAACACAAGTCAGTGATGTTCAGCAAGAACTGAATGACTTTGCTATTTGCTTCCAAGATTTGGTGTTCGTTTCCCAGGTTACATCCTCTGCTCACACTCTTTCTTTCACTTTGTTTGACTTTAATTGTCCTATGATTTTTTGACTCATTGGCAAAGATAGAATCTTGGAGGTCTGAAACATATAAAGTTTAAATTTAGACTAACAGTACCCAAACCAGAGCATTTTCGCCTGTTCTGTTTACAGGGATGATTTCTACAACATCACTTCGAGCTTAATTGATAGAAAATGTTGTCCAACTGTCTTTAGCTCCTGGAGCAGGAAATGGCCTGTGGCTACATACACTTGCTAAACTTTGTTCACAAAAATCTTTATGTGTAAGTATGCAAACACACCCATGTATAATCTAGAGTCCAAATCAGCTTTGCTGATGAGGAACCTTGCTTACCTGCTGAGACATAAGCCTTGTTTTCCTGCACAGCTAAAAAACTCATATACTCTTTTATAAATACAGTTCACTACAAAGCAAACAGCAGAATGCTGATCATTCACTCCGAATGACACAGGTGGTCTCTGTTTCAGTACAGTTCATTTCAGATGTAGAGCTCATAAAACAAAGTACAAAGAGTGTATTTCACAAGTTTCATGCTTTGCGAGGAGTGGGTTTATTTTATGACCTAGGGACAGAGCGAGCAGCAAGTTAACTGTCTCTCTCCACTTATAAAAGCAGTAGGAACTGCTAGACTGGGAATTTTTTTTTAGATCAACTCTGTCTCCTCTTGGTGGGTCTTCCTGTAGGGGCGTAATCTGATGGGGAGCGATAGCAGCTCCAGCAGTTGTGGGAAAAGCAGGATTTAGATCAGCAAATGCCACATGAATAGATGTTGACAAGCTTCTTCATTTTTACAAATTCATGATTGTGCGTCTCTATTAATTTAATTTTTGGGCCCCTCACTACAAGAAAGACATGAGGCCCTGGACTGTGTCCAGAGAAGGGCAGCGAAACTGGTGAGGGGTCTGGAGCACAAATCTTATGAGGGGCTGCTGAGGGAGCTGGGATTGTTTAGTCTGGAGAAGAGGAGGCTCAGGGCAGACCTCATCACACTCTACATCTTCCTGAAGGGAGGCTGTGATGAGGAGGGGGTTTGGCCTCTTCTCCCAGGCAACAAACAGGACCCGAGGAAATGGCTGCAAGTTGTACCAGAGGAGGCTTAGGTTAGACATAAGGAAAAACCTTTTCTCTCAGAGAGTGGTCAGGCACTGGAATGGCTGCCCAGGGAGGTGGTGGAGTCGCTGTCCCTGGCAGTGTTCAAGAGGCGTCTGGATGAGGAGCTACAAGATATGGTTTAATAGCTTGTGGTAGCAATGGTAATGGTAAACTAGATGATCTTGCAGGTCGTTTCCAACCTTGTGACTCTATGATTCTATGATTCTAAATAAAAAGCAATTTGAACTAGAAATTTTGGTGAAGCAACTGCAGTAACCAGGTTTAATAGCTTAATTACAGGAGCCATTGGATATCCAGAGAGTTCTCTTCCTGTAAGAAGTGGCCATAGACTATACCTTGAGAAGAAGCATCTCTATCCAGGAGGTAATGTGGAGAAAGTCACCATTTCTGAAATGACTAGGAAGAGGTAAGAGATTTACAGGATTGCTCAGGACATGAAAGGGATGGAAGGCAAAGAGCTGCACCAGTTCATTTGGAATACTTGGATGAAAAGAGCCAAGTACAAATGGCTGTTTAAAATGGGGTTGAAGTAAGTGAAAAGCTTGCTAACATTGGAGTACTGAGAACAGAAAGGACAATAGAGGTTTCATCAGTTTCACAGGACCTCACTACAGAGAGCAGAAAATTCAAAGAAACTTAAGTATTCATTAATCCAAACATGAGATTTCCGCATTTAGAAACAGCTGCATCTTTAATCCCAATTTTGTTACAGAGAATGAGCCAGGATTACACTAGAATGAATTAGGAACAGAACCACTAACTGTTACAGCGGAATATTGAAATTGAGACAGTGCAAGAGCAGAATCAGACCTTTACAGTAATCTAAACCCTTTATAGCTAGCTTGGTTTTACAAACAGATCCTTTGATGGAAATAGATCGCTCTACGCCGTGAAATAAACTACTGTCAAAGAATAGTCTTTGCACTCCACAGGTTTGTTGTGTTATGTAGATCTGAGCCAATGAATGAAAAATATATAAAGATGCAAATATGAAATCCCTGAAATCCAGCAAGACAGGGGCAGTTGATTGGTTATCATAAACATAACTTATAAATATCCCTACACAAAGAAAGTAGTTTAAAAAGATCAGTATCAGCGGTGTCCCCTTGCCAGAGGCCTGCTCCCAAAATGCTTATTCAAAGGTATCCTTTATGTCTCATCTATTATTAAGAGATAGACTAGAGAAGATTTCTGGATTTTTAAAAACTGATCTACTAATCTCATGATTGCAAGTGAAGCACCACTGATTTGGGAAAAAGTTACTTTTACCTATGATTGCCTTTCCTTTATTCAAATACTACTTGGAATGCCAGTAAAATCATGTCTTGCCTTAAGCAGGAAGGACATTAAGTTCTTCCCCTTGATATGCTGGAAGTGAAATATACCTACAATGTATTTCAGTTCAAAGATAAGAAATACACTAGCAGTTATAACTCAAGTAATACATTGCCCACATAGTACACAATTGTAAGCACTGAATAAATTCACAAACATTACCTCAAAAATGCATCTCTTCTGATCACAATATGAGTGTGGTTTGCACACAGGAGTTTTGTTCATAGGCAGCTGACAGCTAAGAATACTGACCAAAAAGCTGTTACCTTTTTCTTTCTGTTAAAAGAAATTGAATGAAGTTTTGGTCTGTACTTTAGTAAGAATGTACATTCTAGTTGCAAAATAATTACAGCTGTTAGATCAGGAAGAAGACAGTCTGAATTTCAAACCTAAGCCTCAGTTTGGGGAGCCAGTAGTTTGAAAAATAGCTTCAGTTTGCGCTCTACAGAACACAAGTACACTTTACTCATCAAAGAAACATCTATTTATTTTCTAGCAACAGATTTTTTGTGTGTGTACTTCCTCCTCAGCCTATCAATACATGTTGCTCAACAGAGCAAAGGTGGGATTAATTGCACTATTGTATAATCCATATGTACGTGATTATGGGTTTATGAGTCTTGATTGTTTGTTTCGTGACTCCCTAGTGGAGGTTTACCAAAGCACTGACTTGGAGGAATCTCCAACAAGAGTGCAACATAAACAGCTTTCTGAAGGAACCAGAGGTCTGATGGTGCCTTCTCATATACAACATCAATAAAGGCAAAGCAGAGGGCACTGGGAATTCCAGAAACTGTGACAGAGGTCTTGCGTGCTACAAAATCTGATTCATACTTTTTTTAGGACAGAGGAAGAACTTTATTATTGCCTGAATTGAAACAAAGAGTAAAGTAACAGATAGATCCTTCTACTGAAATTGTATCAGTTGTACTGTTGCTACTCAAATTGTATCAATTCAATAAAAATTGATGTAGTTATTTCTCATTGGGCTTTACAGATTTATTTATAGTGCCTGAAAATCAGATAAAAGTTGTTTACTTTATATGTGCAAATTGCTGATGAGGTCTTCTTGCTTCAGCTACGTCATGTTTGCAGGCATTCATCCTGAAGTAGGACTTCAGCCACCTGCATGTCTGCTGGGAAAAAGACCCCCTAGACTGTAAGTAATCCAGGGGGCTCCTGATATGTTGTTGCAGACAACTTCCTGGTCCATGTGTTAGAAAAACCGATTAGAGGAGAAGCGTTACTGGATATGGTGCTCACAAATGCAGCTGAACACATTAAAGAGGTTAAGATCAGAGACCGTCCGGGCTGCAGCAGCCACACCCTGATTGAGTTCATGATCTTGAGGAATACAAACCTGTCAAAGATCAAAGTCAGGACCCTGAACTTCAGAAGAGCAAATTTCCAGCTGTTTAAAGAATTAGTGTATGGGATTCCCTGGGAACTGCCCTTAGGGACAGAGGAACTAAGCAGAGCTGGAAACTCTATAAGGACACCTTTCATGGAGAACAAGAGCCTTATTCTCCTATATAAGAAATCAAACAGAGAAGGCAGAAAATTGACATGGCTGAGCAAGGGCCTGCCAGACAAACTGAGGTCTAAGAAGGAAATGCACAGGCAGTGGAAGCAGGAACAGTATGGGAATAGTGTATGGATGAGTAGAGCTGAGATCAGAAAAGCAAAGACACAAATGGAATTGAAGTTGACCTGGGATGCTTTTTCTGGCTTGAGACAATTTCATCTTTTGGTTGTCTTCTTTGTGCTGTCCCTTTGCTGGAATATCAAGCTAATTCTGTCTCCAAGGGAACATAGCTTCATCCTACAAAAATTAAATAATAGTCTCTTTAAGAGTGCCATCAGCCAGAAATAAAGTTGTATACAGTATATCTTTGTTTTTTGAGGATGTTACAGATCACACTGTGCATTGAAAAGCACTACTGTTTTCATCTCCTGAAGATTTTATGTTGGAAATCTGTTTGTGTCACCTGAAAGCAATTAGTTCCCACAAGTAGGCTCAGTGTGCCTTGTCAGCAGGCAGAATGGAGGGGAATTTCTAGTGTTGGCTGCAAATGGGGAAACATTTGGTTCATTGTATCAGGAATGAAGAACAACTGTTCCTCTTCTTCAGATTGGTGTGCAGTCCAGATCAGTATTTTTAGACAAATAAACAGATGCCTTCCAGGGATACATAACATTCAGACACAGAAGAGAAATAGCACACCTGCAATGTGATCAGGAATGTAAGATAGCATCACATCTCACTGGAATTTTCTCCATATATATAAGAAGACATCGATATTTGTCCCTTGCTGAAAAGCCCTACAATCAGTACTCCAGCTCGCCAGTCAGAGTTCCTCAGCTGGAATTAAACAGGAGTGACAAGGTGATGGAAATCGCCACCCAGCGCTGCTGGAGAGCATGACTTCTTCTCTTGATAGGAGTGTTCATGGTGTTCAGCATCTCATATTTGCCATGGGTGAGGAGGGCTCAAAGACACTGCATCATTGGAATGGACAGATTTACCAGTTGTGGTTTCTTTCCAAGGTGGGCAGTATCTCCTCACCAGGAAGGCCTGTGTGGCTGTTTGCAGATGGACTCATATCTTCTCAGAATCAAACAGTGCAACATCAGATTCATGAGGAATCCATAAGCTGTCTGCATGAGGAAAGCACGAGCATACAGGGAAGGCTACTCATTACAGTTCTAAGGACACCTATTGCCTGGATTACCACTTTCTGGACTGACACCTCAGCAGTGCTGCTGTAAATGCAACATGCTTGGTGCAACTTTTAATTTAAGGTTTATTATATTCTCCCCCTCACACTGAGGTCTCCTCAACCAAATAGGAAAAGTGTGGGCAATGGTTTTATACAGGGAGTAAATCTCCTCTATCTCTAAGTCACAGAAATGCTCTTCCTTGTGTACTGACTGGTAAAATTGCATGCATTTTCTAGGGAAATTTTCTCTGGGGAGGGAGGCTTACCAGTCAAGTGAGCATCAGCTATATCCATCTGATGGCTTTTGATGGGCTTCTGTGGGTCAAGAGCTTGTAGCAGAATACAACCTCAGGTAAGGGAAATTAACCTCAAATATATCTATGGTCCTGCTCAGCCTCCCTGATTCTTCCTTTTTCCTGTTTCTGTAAGCACCTTCCTCAGTTACACCTTAATGGCAAATGAAAATATTTTGTGCTGAGTAAAGGAGATGGGATTGAGGAAGTTCTAGGCATTTAAATAATGAGGCCTTAAGGACCTTAACCCTTAGAATTACAGTAAGAAATCCTTACTTCCAGAGCCATATTTCTTTCAGATTAAAAAAAAACAATGATAAAGAAGAAGAAAAAAAATGAGGGAGAAAAAATGGGGGAAAAAAATGGGGAAAAAAGCAGTAGTCAGGGTTTTGAAGGCAATGTAAGGAAATACTGTACAAGTTCTGATTTTCCTTTGATTCTTATCACTCAAAATCTAGGTGACCTAGGGAATTTAACAGCCTTCAAGCCATTTCTTACAGACCGTAGTAGAAGGGATGCCGGACTGCAAAGGCCCAGCTGGCAGAGAGAACAACCAACCTGCTTTTTCTCTGCTTACAACTAACAGAAGGGAGAAAATTCAGTGTACAAAAGAAATCCCACTTACACTAGAAATGAAAGCTGGGCAGGAGTTTTAAAATTACCAAAGTTGTCTTGCTATCAGCGTGAGAAGAAATCTCTATGAAAATACAAATATTTAAAATATACAGGAGTAGCAATAAACATTTCAAGAATCAAATCATTTTCTCCAGTAGACAATGAAGGGTGTCAAAACAACTCATGCAGAATATGAACTTTCCATTAATATGTACTTTTCTTCAGGTAGATTACCCAGGAAGCCCAGCCAAACAGGGTTGGACAGAGGTTTTACAATCGCCTCCACCCTTTAGTCAATATATTCTTCTCTTGCACTGTAAATCGTCCTCACTTCTCTCTTGCTGAGTACTGCTCGTGGATTACTATGTAGACTGTACCACACAGAAGACTTGACTGTCTTCTAGCATGGGGACCCTCTGGCGCTTACAAAGCATTTTAGTTTTATTCTGTATTTCAGTGCTGAATACAAAAGGGTAAGTAGCGCAATGCTGAATGTACCTTAGTTCAGGAAACTTAGTTACCGTTAATTACAAACGTCCTTTCTTAACATTTTATGCATGAATGCTGTGTGATTAAACCATGTCATTTTTAAAAAGAGGAAATCATTGAATTTTGTTGTTGCCAAATTCTGCAGTGGTTGCTGTCTGTGAGAGAATGTGTAACCTGTAAATTTCTAATGGCAAATCCGAAGGGGAGATCTGCTGCAGTTATCAAATGCTTCTGACTTTCTATGTATACCTACAATAACCTTTGCCTTAGGACTTTGATATGTAGCGGTTTAAAGATAGCATGGAATTGAGATTAAATGGCAGCTTGTTACAGCTGTCTTGTGGGGAAAGAAGAAAATGTTCTTACTTCACCTATCTTCACACCTCTCTCCTCCTTAGCTTTAGCTCTGTTTTCCAGTTGCTTGGTGTGTTTCAGTAATGAAGTAGATCCTGTTTGTATATGATACTTACTGTCAATCTCCTTAGTTTTTCTGAATCTCTCTGCTTAGATTTTGATGGGTTGTGGGGACATCTGCTGTGATGGCTTTGCTTAAGGACCGATTATACTGTGTCAAGTACAAAAAGGACAGTAGGGATGGTGGGCAACACAGGGGTGGGAACTGGACCCTGCCTCCTAAAGCTATAGACCACCATCAGAACATGTCAAGAGCATCTATTGTAGTCTTGCAGTCCTGGAAATCTCTTTCTGATGCAAAACACCCAATGAACAGAGCCTCCTTTCTTGTGGTCTGTGACAGAGCTTTGGTTTTATGTCATCTCACCTCTGCAGGATTTTGTAGCGCCACAAGGACTATATCATAGAATCATAGAATCACAGAATCATAGAATGGCCTGCCACAATGATCATCTAGTTTCAACCCCCCTGCTATGAGCAGGGTTGCCAACCACCAGACCAGGCTGCCCAGAGCCACATCCAGCCTGTGGACAGGGCATCCACAACCTCCTTGGGCAACCCGTTCCAGTGCGTCACCACTCTCTGAGTGAAAAACTTCCTCTTAATATCTAACCTAAACCTCCCCTGTCTATCTGTATCTATTTCTAACTGCCCTTGCCCTGTACCATTTTTAGGATAACTTAGAGGTAAAACTAAATGAGATGACAGTTTGTGGTCATGAGATATTTGTAGTGGTTAAAGGAAACATAAGCCAGATAGTTTTGTGACACACCAGTTTACTGGCGTTTACATATCTTGCTTAGCAGTAGTGAGGATGCCAATGCTACAAACAAGTTAATAGCAAGTCTTTAGTGTTATTCTGGTATTGTCTGAACTTTGCTGTACCTTGCCATCCCTCCTGTAGCTCCCTGTGCCTAGCAGAGATGGTCTCCCTTCATTTGAGAGGGATAAATAGAGAGGATCCTTCTACACTCAGATGAGGTGAACATACCACACCTTTTTCTAGCTCTCAAAACTTTTTATTGAAGGAGTAAGGACAGATGGGAAGGGAAGGAGTCAGAGACGGATGAGGCCCTGAGTCTGGGCAGTAATTCAGTAAGAACACCCGATGATTTCTGTTAGTCCCTACAATCTTAAACAAGTTTTGTGTCACTAAATCTGTAGGGATTTCACTGTGTTATTTTTCTTGGCAGGATCAAACACAGACCAACTGGTGGCTTGAGATCATGGGATCCTGAAACAGGTAACTGTTTATACTTAGTGCTGTTGATGTCCAAGGCAGGTTTTGAGTATAGTGTCTCCTTTTCCTTACTTTCCTTGCTCTGTGTTTCAGCTTACCTCACTAGATGTGATTTTAACAACAACTCAAGACCATTTTGTGACTGGACCCAACCTTGCACTGTGAACCAGGGAGTGTGGATACGAACCAAGCATGAGACTCCAACGGATGGAACAGGTCCTGATGGAGACTATCCTGATGGAAGTAAGTGCTTGTTGATGACATTGTTTACTTCATTTTGAATACAGCTTGACTACCTTTCTTCTTTCTTTTTCATGTAGAGATTAATGAAATCCTTTGAAATGTGTCAGTTTGGTTGACACCCGTCTTTGACTTTTCACCGTGTTCAGTCACAAGATTAAACTGACTTGCCCCATCATAGGTTGGAAATATTTATCAGTGCAGTAAAAGAAAGTAGAAGAATGCTAACTACCTCTTGCTTAAGACCTCACAGGGAATGCAGTGACATTCAACAGAACATTACTCAAGAGAAGTTTTATCATCAAATTACAGTGATATCAGCTGATGCCAAGAAATGTAATGATCGCTGTACTGACACTGGATAATGTTCATGCTAGCAAAGCATTACAAGATCAGAAATTACAGTCAGAAATTAAAGAATACATTTAAAAATCTTGTCCTCGGCTACATGTGATTGAAAAACTGAGATTTAATGTGGTCATATCATTAAAAGAGTGTTTAATATGACTCCATCTCTATCTGTTTGAACCATCAACCTTGCACTAGAAGATTCATTTATAGGAGATCAATCTGTAGCCATACTGTTTTCAGTAATTATCCCTAGACTGGAAAGGTCACTTATAGTATGTATATTTTTTTCAATTGGCATGGTTCATATAACTTCAAGTGCTACTTACATTTTCTTATTATTAATAAAGCCCTAAAACAGTGGACTGAATATTAGATACTATGTGTGTAGTAATGCTTTATGTAGAAATGGTCATTTCTTTTTTACTCCTTTCTATAGTCAGATGGGAGAGATCTGACATAACTGCACTGACAAAATATAGTTTTCATCTTAGTACAGAGAAGCAATAGGAAGCAAAAAGCTGCAGCATTAGTAAAGGAAAATGTGATCTCACAATTAACAAGTTCAAAGTAAAGTATTTAAATCCCAAAAGCAAATATTGTGAGATTCTGAATTTTGAAAAGTTTGATTCCTTTTGATAATGTCAAACCTAACATTTTAATGGAAATATCTGGTTTTTTTCTTACCTCTCTGCTTTGAGGCAAAACCAAATATTGAGAGGTTGGAATTTTCCTTATGCCAAAAATTTGTTTATCATTAAACCGTATCTTGCAAGAGAAGGTGTATAGCAGATCACATTATTTTCCTCGGAGGAAAGTGGAAAATGAACAAAGATAAGTTGGGCACTGTGTCTGGACATGCTGTCTCTTGAAAGAAGCCTAAATCTTTATTTGCAATCCCAAAATAACTGTTCATATGAGATAGGATATATTTGCTTTGCTCTCCAGGTCTCATTGTACTTTAGCTAACTACACAGTGCTAACCATTGCAGCGTAAATTACAATCATTTGCTACTTTGCTTCTTTGTACTGCTAATGATGTGCTTGATTTCTTCCAGAGTTGAGGTGTACTTCAGTTTAAAGTAACACCTAACAAGTTAGAAAGATTCAGACATATTTTTTTTTCATTTTTTCACTCTGCAGAAGGCTATTTCATCTACCAAGAAGCAAGTAATCTGATCCCATTCGACACTAACAGGCTTGAGAGCCCAGATATTGTGGTTTCTGAAAAGATATGCGTAGACTTCTGGTACTATATGTTTGGGTCAGAAGACAGGAATGAACTGAGAGTGCTTATCCAAGACAGCACAGGGGAGTTTGCGGCATGGAGTCGGAAGGGAAACCAAAGTTCCTCTTGGATTTATGGTGCGGTCACATACACTTTTCCAACACAGAGAAAGATAAAGGTAATATATTTTCAGAATAAATTTATTTGTACAATGTCAGCATTAATGATTTGCTTTCCCTTTGCAGGCTGTAAAAGGTTGTATGTGTAATCTAGAAACGATAACCAAGATTTTCTTGGTTTATATTTTGTAATTATAATGCCCTCATGCTTTGAGCAAATAAACTAAGAGAAAAAACAAACAACTCCCTGAGGTTTACTGGTGTTTTTAGCTAGGAGTTAAAATATATTTGATTTGCTCTCTCTTTCCTTCCTTCCCACATTCCCTCCTTCCCTCATTTTATCATGATGTCAAGGACGTTGGGTGCCTTACTTCTACAAGTTTTTCTTCTGTGAGTTTAGGTTTAAGCTTTGGGATGTTCCCTACACTGGGCCGCTCTGTACAATCCAGACAATTTTCAAAAGTCATTAACCAGTCAATAAACAAACAAACAATAAATAAGGACAGCCTTTCCTTATGTCCTCGCCTTATTACAGATTATATCTTTTAATTCTGAAGAACGCTAGGGAAACTGTTCCACCATTGGTTCCCTGGATGCCCCTAGAAGTAGACCAGAAAGAGTATTCTGAAAACATGTTGAGGGAAATTCTCTCACATATGCCTGAACAACTGATGCAGCAATTCACTTTGCATCCTGCCTAGGTCATTTTTGAGGCTGTCCGAGGACTGACAGAGTATGCAGATACGGCACTGGACAATGTGAGAGTAAGAGATGGATCCTGTGGTAAGTCTATATTTGTGCCTTCCTCATCTCTCTTTAAGCTGCTGACAATTATTCAATTCCATTTACAATATAGAAACTCTTCCTAACTCCAAGCCACAAAAGAGAAACGGAAAAAGCTCTCCAGCTCACTTCATAGAAATGTTACCTCTTTTATTGTAAATCCTCCCCAGTTCTTTCCTCAGTGCCTCAAACACAGAGACTAAGCCATCAACTTCTCTGTAAACGTGACCATTTTCACATGGTCCAACAAACTTTAAGTGTGAAGTGCATCTCTAAACCCAGCCAAGGTCTTGGATCATAGGATAACCTGAGATGGAAGGGATGGTCAAGGATCATAGAGTCCAACTCCTGCTTTCAATGTTCTAAATATCTTTTTACAGCAAATCTCTGTCCAGTATGAGCCAGAAAATACTCAGAACTGTCATGTGTAATTTAAAAAAATATATATCGGTGAATCAGTAAAGATGACTAGCACTATGATACCTGATGATAAATCAGTAATTTGAGTTTGATCTCTGACCCTCTAATAAATCAGCCTAGACTTGCACAATTTGTGGAAGACTTGGAGCCAGAAATGAATTACAATTTAATCCCACCTTTGCTGTTATGAATGCAAAACTTACAAGATGTGAATTCTACAAGAAATATTCTGAATATGGTACAGAAAACATCATCAGATCTTAATAGACATCTGTGTGAAACACTACACATGTTATGTCAGTGAAATGTTTTAAATTTACTCTAGCCAGGATTTTTGGATAATGAAGAGTTCCATTCATGTTCATAACCTTGGAATACATAATTTTCTTTAAAATTCTGTGAAAAATACTTGGGGCCCATTTGTAGAGCCAGTTGTTCATTTTTCCAGGCTCATTATCACACAGTTCAGCCACCGGATGGTGCACTAATGTAATCCCAAGAGACTAGTGAAGTGCTCCTCCTTCTGCTAAACTGTGTGCCTACAGCACACCTTGGGGTTGTTAGTGCACACATACAAATGCACCGAGAGGCCACTTGTTTTAGAATATGTATTTGTGATGGATAAAGAATAGGCGGAGAAGATGCTAATATGTATTAATATGTATTAACAAGCAGTAATGGGTGTCAGCAAAGACTCACACCACTGTTTATAATATCTGTCAGCTCCTACATTCCTACATTCCTTACATTCCTAAGAAATAAATGCCATTTTGTAGAAAAAAATTAAACTCTGATTAGAAACCACCAGTGTCCTGAGAGTCATTTGTTTCTGTTACATGGCATCTGCTGGCAGGCTACTCATTTCCAGACCTGCCAATGCTTGCAGAGAGCATGACCCTCATGCTTTGACATACAAACCACAGAGAATCACATATCCAATTGTAAATACATTTCCAGTTTCAGAGAAGCATGCAAGGACAAGCTCAGTCACTGTCACCAAGCTAGTAGTCAGATGAGTTTCCCTAAGAACTCAAAAGGACCAAATGTCCCCATTTTTAAATGTAGACAGTTTCATTTTCTTCAGTGAAAATCTTCTAAATTTAAGCTGGTGAAGTGTTAAGTTGAAACTTGCGTATGTTGGTTTGTATGCAGTGTTTAATGTGTAATGTTATATAATGTTATATATTGTTACCTTGTCTTCTCTACTGACAGATGCAGTCAGCACACCTGTACCACCAACACTTACACCAACAGCACCTATGCCACCTGCTGTGACAGGTAATTTTAACAAATCACATGTGATAGTCAATGCTTTAGAGGAGGGCAGCTGTGCATTCTACCAGTGTTACTTGAGTTAATTTATCTGAGTGTGTTTCTGTGGCATTGCCTTAGGCCATAAAAATCTGTCTGCTATTTCAGTTCTTTTGTGTAACCTATAAAATGGGAACGACTGTGTTTTCCCACAGCAAAACGTAGATATGAACTGGCTTTTCTGGATGCACCAACATGTTAATGAAACACTCTGTTTTCCTGTCTCCAGAAGCAACTTGCACTATACATGGAGATCCCCATTATTTAACTTTTGATAAGCAGCGTCATGACTTCATGGGCACTTGCACCTACACACTCTCCAAGCTGTGTGAGAACAACAGCTCACTGCCCTACTTCAACGTGGAAGCTGCCAATGAACACAGGAGCAGCAACACTCGCGTGTCCTATGTCCAATCTGTGGACATTGATGTTTATGGCTACAGGATCAATCTGGGTAAAAACAGAGTTGTTAAGGTAAGGCTGGATCCCTCTATTTACTGTCAGTAAATCATGCTTTGAAGAAACTGTAGTACAATGGTTAAAAATTTCTTGGCAAGCATAAAGCAATATTTAGAAGACAGTCAAATATCTGGGAACAGTAGTACTATGGTTTCCTAAAGTAAGCACTGAGATTTCAGAACAGACAGAAAATACAAAATGTTGTGCTGTGTTGCTAACAGCTGGGAGTAGAGCTGATGCTCTAGATGGGGTTGGTGAGCTAGCCTACCCTTCAAGATTGCCCTCCATTCCTAAGCTTGGTCTGCAGCAGGGTATTAAAAAGGCCTTTCATTAACAGAGCTTGTGCTGGTAGATTTTTCCCAGACTTTAAAGCTGCATGCTCATTTCTGACTTCTAGTTGTTCCACATCACTGCTAACTTCACTTAATACCTGGCACTTGCCATAAAGCGCAGCCAGATGAGAGTCCCAGAAAGACTGCCTGATGGCTCATATCACTCTGATTGTGTCGCTGGACCAGCTGCTCTATTTTAAGGCTTCTTTATAGCTTATTTCCATGAAGAGCCAAGGTAGCGGATACACCTTTGATTCAAAACTCACAATAATTGAATAGATCACCTTACTTCATTATCACTCTTCTTATGAAGAAAATAGGACAGGATTTAAATATACACAGAGACTTTTCACAACTTAGATGCATGGTGAACTTGATATCTGTATTTGTCCGGAAGTTTCTCTTTTCCATCTCTTCATTGTATTTACTGATTTCATTATATATGCTTCTAAGTTAAAAAATATATACATTAATTATGTAATAAGAACAAATATTCAAAGAATATGTTAGTTTAATGAATTTTTAAAAAATTTTATTTGAACACTTCCTTCCTACTGTTGGCATTTCACATGTGAAAATTAAAAAGAAAGAAAAAGAAGAAGGAAAAAAAAAGAAAAAGAAAAGAAAAAGGAACAAAAAATGATTTCAAAATGTGTCCAATCCTGTAAATTTTCTGAGATTCTAGCTACATCTTTTAAATCTTATACCATGCTCTTTTTTGATCCAGTAAGCCTGTAAGCAGTTACTGCTGGAAGACCTTGATAATTTTTGGACTTTTTCTAGCTGAGTCTAGTTCACCAAGCTTACTTTGACCACAGCTGAGACCTGGAAGATAAGTAGATGCATTACTATGGTCTCGAGGCCCAAGATCATTTGTCCATGTGTAGCATTCATGTTACGTAAGACCTAAAAAAAAACAGAAACAAAACACTGAGTGTTCTTAATGCTAGTACAGGCTTACTGTACAAGCCCTATGCTCTGTATTGGAACATGGTCTAAGAAAATCACCATTAAAAATATATATTTTAAAGTGATTATAACGATTGTCCTTCTCTGTCCCTGTAGGTTGATGGAGTCATCCAGGTACTCCCTCTGACCTTGGGCAATAGTGTCAGCATTTCCCTCAGTGGTCAATATGTTGTGGTTACTACTGACTTTGGGCTGAAGGTCAGGTTTGATGGTGATCACAGAGCAGAAATCACTCTTCCCAGTACCTATATATCAAAAGTCTGCGGGATATGTGGAAATTATAATGGGGACAAAAAAGATGACTTTCTTAACCCAGATGGAGGGATGGAAACAGACTCGGCCAGCCTTGGAAACAGTTGGCAAGTTTACAACGACTCAAGGTAGGACTCCAGTCAGGACGTTTGGCCTTATCTGGGAGTTATGTAACAAGCAGTATTTTAAACAGCTGTTGTATGTAGGCTCAAAATGTCAGGAATATGGACTAAAATATATTCTTGCCAGTACGGTTCTTTCACATATCTGGGAAAAAATCTGTAGCAAATTCAAGTGTACTTAGGAAGAGAAAAATTGAATACATCTGCAATTGCCCACTAGGATTCCAGCTATTGTTGTAGCATATTAATGATCCTGCTAGAACTCTTCTGAGATACTTCACTGTTTATTTTATAATTATACAGTGTGTTATTTCATGATGATAGATGTTTAACTTTGAATGCTTTTACTTTTTGTTTGCCCTTACTAGTTGTCTTACTCATACAAAGCTTATTTTTAGACTTAAAACCAAAATTAATGTTTAAGTTTCTTACAGGCATTACAAAAGTTATAACATTGAGATCATTTTAAAATCTGAATTCCTACTCCATTTCAAATGTAGAGATTTAATAAGTCATCCTTAGTCTGGGCCAGCCCTGTAGTTTTATTAGTTGGGATTTGAAAAGTATCTTGAGTGCAACTGTATGCAAAGTTCACCAGTGACATTTTCCACATCTACTTTTTCCACACTAGGTGCTTGCCAGATGATGGCCATACCCCAAATTGCACTGCTGATGAAAAAGATTTGATCCAAAGCAATGAATACTGTGGTCTGATCACTGATCCCAGTGGTCCATTCCAGAATTGTCACTTGGTGGTTGATCCACAGAGCTATTTTGAAGACTGCCAGTATGATCTCTGTGAGCTTCATCTGAGCAGTGAAGCCCTCTGTCAAAACCTTCAGGCTTATGCAGATATGTGCCAAGCTGCAGGAGTCCAGCTGACACCATGGAGAAATGCAACCTTCTGCCGTACGTATCAAAGATTACTGAAACTACCATTTGTCAGGAGGATATAATTAGGGCTGCCTGAAGAGAGAGCTTTACATGAAACTGTTTTAAATTCCTGTAACACTGTGAATCTTGACTGATCGGGCTAAAGATTTCAGTATCATGTGTAGTCCTCAGCTTGAGTCCTTGAGTTCTTTAGAAAGACTGATGAAAATAGGGAGCTTTTCTTTTGAATTCTTCTCCTGCCCCTATATTTTTGCTCAGGGGTATTAAGTATATCAGGGACATTTGCCTTTGAGGGTTTTTTACTGTCTGAGGAAGCTGTGCCTAAACTTTAGTTTCTTTGAGGAAAAAAAATACATGTCATTTTGCACATGCTTAGTAGACATGTGGAGCCTCACCCACGCTCCCTGTAGAGATGCTGAGCTACCTTATTCTATTCTCTTAGCCTCTCAACGTTGCAGGGTGACCAGGCACCCAGTTAGCAGAAAGGAAGTTGTGCCTTCTCCCCAGCAGAAGCACATTAAGACAGATATCTTGTCTGAACACAGAAGGGATATGAGCCAGAGCAGATGAAGGGCAGAGTTGTACATGTGGATAAGGAATCCAGGCAGTCTGGGGCAATGAGAAAGGAGCTTTGATTAAGAACTGGAGAAGAATGCTGAATGGGGTAAGTGGGAGGCCCTGGATTTTGAGAAGGAAAGTAGGTTCTAGAAAGAAAAATGAGAATATGCTTACAAGGCTATGGAAAAGTGGAAGTATATCTTGAAACTGGCTAAGCTAAGTAGAAGTAACATGGACTAGGCAGCTGGTCAGGGGGTGAGTTTTTTGCCCCTGCAGGAATGAGGAAATCAAAACTGGTGGGAGGAATAAATCTGAGACTGAAAAGTGAAGATGTCAGAAATTCAGAATTTATACCAGTGTAATGAGAGCAGGACGAGGCAGAAAAATGCTTGATGAACTGAGCAGAAGATCTGGGAATCAGTATATTCTGCTGAGGCCTGTGTGCTCTCTGCCCTGAGGGAGATGAGGAGACTCAAGAAGGATGCTGGTCTGCAAACACTGAAATGACTGAAGCCAAATTTACTCTGGACATTTTCACAATTCATTGTAATCTCTTGCTGGAGCATTTTTTTTGCTAAGGATATTATTGAGGCTTTCTCCCACATAAATTCTGTGGTTTCTAAGCAGGAATAAACCTTCTGTTCTTTCTGCTGCAGGAGCTTGCAGGATCTCTCCTGCTTGCCCTGCTCCTGTTTTAAACTATGCCTTTGTCCTCTGCCAATCTCAGTAACTTATTTCTGGGTCAGTTTTAATTAATGGGAGGATGGACAGGGAAATATACAATATAATTATGTGATCTCTATTGCTTAAGGAAGCAGACTAAAATAAAGTGGGGGCATGTCATTATAAACTGATCTACATCATGTAAGTGTACAGAAGCTGAAAAGAGATTGAAGATTGAGATTAGAAGAACTTCAAATTAGCTTAGTTTTTCTTTTAAACTTGTGACATGTGTACCAAGGTATAAAAACAGAATAGGGTGCATGTACATCATGATTATTTAAGAAACATTAAAGATCTTCAGGGAATGAAAAAATATGAATCAAGAAGCTATGATACGATTAGAATTATCGGACCTCTAGCCTAAATAGGGCACATGCCAAGGACAAATAGCATGACACGGATATCCTCAGCTGGAAAAAAAAGCAAGCAATGACCAGCATAGAAGATCTTGTAGGAAATTCTCAGACAGAGAAATTGTTAGGAGCCATAAACTATGTTAAAGGGCAGTTAAACAGAAAAGGCATGGATTGCATTGCCACAGGATTCCAGGGTGTCCTCAAGACTGAAAAACAAAACAGAATATGCAATTAAATAAACCCAAATACTTCAATATTTAAAATATAAACTCATGGACTAATCTTTTACATTGCACAGCACTAGCTTGTCCAGCCAACAGTCACTACGAGCCCTGTGCTGCAGCTTGCCCTGCTACATGCGTTAACCCAACGGCACCATACAACTGCAGCTTGCCATGCGTGGAGGGATGTGCATGCGACAGCGGGTACCTGCTCTACAACAACCAGTGTGTGCCCAGCCAGCAGTGCGGGTGTTGGCACAACGGGCAGCACTACCCGGTGGGCTCAGAGTTCTGGACGGACAACACCTGCTCGTCCAAGTGCACGTGCCCCACACGAGGAGGCAAAGTCCAGTGCTCCAGTGCATCGTGCCCTGCTGGCCAGTTCTGTGGAGTGCAGAATGGGAAACCCGAGTGCCTGGAACACTCCTACGGCATCTGCCACGTCCACGGGGACCCTCACTACAACACCTTTGACAAGGTGACGCACGACTTCATGGGGAACTGCACGTACACCCTGGCCAAAGTGTGCTCCAACACCTCCGTGCCCTACTTCAATGTTGAGGCAAAGAACGAGCATCGTGGCAACCCGCAAGTGTCCTACGTGCGTGAAGTCGTGGTCGATGTGTACGGAGAGCGCATTACCATACTCAAGCAGGAGAGGAGCCGAGTGCTGGTAAGGGAGCGGGGCTGGCGTGTGCGTGGTGGGTCTGCAAGGCAAGGCTGGCTTTTTTGGGCAGGGTCTTATCTGCAAGCAGCAGGGAGTTTCTGCGTGAGAAGGGAGCCTGTTCCCACGGGGCTGACAGCCCCAGGGAGTCCACGATGCATTGCGCTGTGTCTGCCCTAGGTGAACGGTGAGTACCGGACCTTGCCGGTGAGCGCAGCAGGAGGAGCCATCAGCGTGAGCAGTAGCGGCCGCTACGTCGTCCTGGAGACAGACTTCAGACTGCAAGTGTCCTACGATGCTGACCACTCGGTGGAGGTGAAGGTGCCCACCAGCTACTTCAACCTGACCTGTGGCATGTGCGGGAACTTCAACAACTGGAGAGAGGACGATTACATGATGCCCAACGGGCAGCAAGCCGCAGACTCCAATGCGCTGGGGGAGAGCTGGCAGGTGCCAAGCAGTGACAGTGAGCCCAGCTGCGGCGTGCCCCCACCAACAGGGCCCTGCCCTGAGGATGAGGAGAAGCTCTACGAGTCCGAGCAGTTCTGTGGCATGCTGACAGCCAGACCAGGCTTTTTTGAGAGCTGCCACGCCGTGATCAACCCGCAGAGCTACTTTGAGACCTGCTCCTACGACCTTTGCGCCATGAGTGGTGTGCAGGAGGTGCTGTGTGGTGCGCTGGAGGCCTACGCTGATGCATGCCAGGCAGCTGGTGTGACTCTGCTCCCCTGGAGGAATGCTACCTTCTGCCGTGAGTACCTATGTAGAACTGAATCTTAGAATAGTTCCCTCACTCTCAAAAGTCTGCTTTCAGGCATTAACTGACATAGCTTAGAGATCTCAAATTCTACACATATTCCCCCACCAAATGCTGAGAAATAATCTTCTACAATGGTCACTCCACTTTGGGGGTACTGCTAGATATCTTTTGAGAACTATGCTAGTTATTCCAAGAATCTGTGTCGTAGAGGTAGCAGTAAGTCCTTGATAATATGCAGTCACCTCTGTGTTTTATTGGATATTTTGGTTTTAATATGTTTGTTAATATCCTGTCTACATTTAATAGTTTCAATAATTCATGTACCAACTAAGTACTAGGCCTGGTGTAGAGTGACTTATTTTTCACTTGGATTTGAATTTGCTAAATATCAATGATATATTTTAATATTCATGCCCTTCTCTTGTAGAATGTTATTTTTCTTTCGGATTTCAAACCAGGAAAGAAATTTTATATTCCAATAATATTTCTGATAAAATATTGTCAGTTTTTTAAAATAATCTCAGTTTCACATTTTAGGTTGATGTGAGTTGTAATTATTATTTGAGAGCCTTTTATTCTTTTTCAGCTATTGCATGTCCTGCTAATAGCCATTACAATCCATGCACCAGTGCATGTCCTGCAACCTGCACTGACCCTTTTGCATCAAACAACTGCAGCAAACCTTGTGTAGAGGGATGTGAATGCAACGATGGTTTTGTCATCAGTGGGGCACAATGTGTATCCATGAGCAACTGTGGCTGCTTACAGAATGACAAATACTATGAGGTTTGTTCTGTCACATAGTTCGGGGGTTCATTTTACAGCTGATCATTTGATCATTTACATTAACTCTTTTAACTTCTTTTTATTTTGTCTTCTCTTACAGAAAGGAGAAGCTTTTTGGCAAACAAACTGTGCAGGCCGATGTGTATGTGCTGGAAATGGGACTGTGCTTTGCAATTCAGACACATGCGAAGCAAGTGAAGTTTGCAAGGTGCAGAATGGACTCTTGGGATGTTATCCATTAAATCCCAGCACCTGCCACATTTTCGGGGATCCACATTACGTAACCTTTGATGGGAGACTGTACCATTTCCAAGGAGACTGCAATTATACAGTTGTTGAGACTTGCACAAATTCTTCTGAATGGTTTTCAGTGACAACCAGGAATAAGCATAGAGGAAACCCAAACTGGACAGCCTTGGATTCAGTTGCTGTCACACTGAAAAATCTTCATATTGTTGTGAGGAGAGACAAAGAGACCTTTGTAAGTATTCCACTTTAAGCACAAATAATCAATCATACCAGTGCACTGCATTTTTCCATCCAAAATAATAGAAACAGGTTTCTCTGCTTTATTCAACTCCAAGAATGTATATGAAAGAAGTCATTGAAATATTTTTTCAAAAATGTAGAAATCAGCAAAGCTTCATTATATCCTTTCAAATATTTTGTGCACGACATTTTAGAAAAAGCTGCTTCATCTGGAGCTTTATCCTTCATAGAAAGCTTTTGCTGAACTAAATGTCAGTCTGCATTTTACAGTTCTGGTTTTTAGAACAGAAATAACATTTTTGCTATATGCTCTCTTGCATACCAGAGCTGGCTTTAAACTAGCTATTCCAAGTATTGCTGTATGTGTAGTTGTGACAGCGCCAAGCTCAAGTTGTTCTACAAACCTGAATTCAAAATATGGGACAAGCATGAATGTCCCTTCAAACTTCTGTGTCTACATTGCTTCTTAGGATAAGGCTGACTCGGTGAAGAAAACTTGCAGTATTATCAGTGTATATCTCTCCCTTTTTTCCTAGGAACTTTGTTGACTTACTCATTTATGTCGGTTTTCTTTTCTTTAGGTGGATGGAGTTCAGGTTTTCCCTCCTGTGGATTTGAAGCACGGAGCCAGAGTAGCTGCAGAAGGACATTATGTAGTCATTGATACCTCTGTAGGGATCCAGGTGAAGTTTGATGGCGACCAGGACCTTTTTATTCAGGTTGATGAAAGTCTCAGAGGACAGTTATGTGGTTTGTGTGGGACATTCAATGACAACCAGCTGGATGATTTTCTAAAACCGGACAAAGTCCTAGAACAGGATCCAAATAAATTTGGTGACAGCTGGCTAGTGAAGGATGATGACTGGGTGTAAGTATATGATAATATTATAGGAAACAACAAAATATGTCATAGATCTTCTGCTTAAGAGATTAACTAAAATACATATGCATTCCATAGAATCCCTTTTTTGATAGTTGGCTAGAATCTTAACCTTTTTACTAATTCTACATTTCAATAGAAAGCACTGAAATTTTATAACTACTCTTCAGAGATTTTTGTTATGAACTACATACAGTTTATTTGAAATTGAACTCTTTTTTTGGATGTTAACTTCATTTCTTCTTATCTTTCTATTTTAAAATATCTCCTTTGTATCATCTAACTGTAAGAAAGCTAAATATTTTCTTCAGCTTCTATTTCTAAGGTAACTCTACATTGATAAGTGGGGCACAGAGCATTTCTTTGCCTATTAATGCTTTCATATGCAAAGTAGTGATCTTACTATGGGCAATAGTGAATTGAAATTATCTGAGCTAGATATCTGGACAGTTGATTTCTTTTGAACTTCTGTCTATGGACAGGTGGTTTCATCTCAACAATTCGCTATTGTTTTCTTAATGGGGAACTGTCGGTCGAATTACAGTATTTCTCACTTTCGGGTTTGACAAACTAAAGACAGGAATATACAATAAGTCCACAGAATTTGGCATAGAGTTCTATTATTCTTGAGGTGTACATTGCAGGATAGAGCAAAATATAAATATACTGCTGTTTATTTTTAACACAGATGTAATCCAGTTGCAGTTGTACCACCCACCTGTGACACAGGAAAAGAGCAAGAATATGAAGAAGTCTGTAAAATCATTTTGAGAAATAGTGGGCCTTTTGAAGTTTGCCATTGGTACATTCCACCACAGCTGTACTTTGAGAGCTGTGTCTATGACCTATGTGCCACAGATGGGAATTCTGAACAATTCTGCAAAATTTTAGAGGCGTACGCTGCTGCCTGTGAGCTTGAAGGTGTAAATCTGGGAGAATGGAGGAAAGATACCATCTGCGGTAAGTTATAAGGTCATTCAACAAATAGACATCCAATTATATCCTCATGTTACAAATGTAAACTCAAATGACTAAGGAGTTGAACAGAATTTCTGAAAAGGTAATTCAGGGAGACAGAAGTATTTTGGTTGTTTAGCATCTGAGGAAATCAGTCTTCTAATCTACACCTGTAATGGTCATTCAGTGTTCACTTTAAGCCATGATGTTTAATATTTTTAACTTGTTCATTATTGGATCATGAAAGATGACGTATTCTGCCAGTTAAATGATCAGCCAGAGAAAATGAAGCACTTACTGGTTTCTTCCAAACCAACTTATTGTGTTTTTTTCCAAGCAAGTCATCATTTTGGCTTCATTAAAATATTTCACGTTTTTGAGAAGTGTTAGTACAACATTTACAGAGCTAGACTACAGCTCCAGATTTTCACCAAATGTGAAATAAATTCAGAAGTGTCTAAACTAGACTACTAAAATTAATAAGGTATCCTGCAAGTTAAGGCCCATTTAGCCTCCCACACATAACGCTATTTGACCCTTATTATCTGTGTGGACAAAGAAGTCAACATAGTGGTAAAGTCTGAGACATGAAACTGCTTCTTCTATACTACCAGATGTGATTGCCAAAACCAGCAGAAGGAACAGGATGAGTCTATGATATTAAAAGGCATTCCATAACCTCTTTCTAACTCAGACAACATTTCTCACCACAGGTTAGAAACCGTAAAAAGAAATGTCAGACCATTCCCATTTACAGTGTTTAGATTTCTACCCAAGCTACGCTTTGAACAGCTGAATACCGCTGTTCCAAGTAGGAGAGATCTGAGTGTTTTTCAGTGACCAAAGATTAAGACTGTGGCACAGTGTAAAAACTGAGGATATTAGAGCATTATGATGACAACTGAGTAATGGACTTGCCAAGTAACAGACATTCTCAGACACTTAGAATTTCGTATTTTATAATCCATTTTTTTGTATGGATTACTTCTACTCGTTCCATAACATTTTCCAATGTTTAATGGACATGAATGCATTAGATCTAGAAGGATATTATCAGAACAGAGAGAAGATTCCAGACCTCACTGTGGAAACTGCTTTTCTTTCTGCAACATGTCTAGCTGCACCAACAGCCTGCAATATGTCCTGCACATTTGATGTTGACTTCTGTGAGTGGGAACAAGCAATCAGTGACGATTTCGACTGGATAAGGAACAAGGGGCCAACACTCTCACCAAATACTGGCCCTCCCCATGACCACACAACAGGAGGTAGGAACAGAAAATGCTATCTGGTTGTACTTCAGATACAGCAATCTTTGGGAAGAGTGCAATGAACCTCTTTTAACAGGAAATCCAGGCAACATGTTTCTTGGGCTTTGTCCAGGGTTTTCTGCAGCAGTCAGGAATTTGGCTTGAGGTGGATGGACAGTGCAGCACATTTATGAGCATGTAATGTGTGTAACATATGTTTGCAGAGTCAGATGCTGAAAGGCTTCAGCAAAGACATATCCAGGCTGACACTGGATCACTTCACAGCCTGCCTGTACTTCAACATGCTAGTCTTTCCCAAAGTAGAACAACAATGTAATCTGCTGGAAATCTATTTGGGAAGTGGAAAACTATTGGCAGTGCTGGATGGAGGCATACTGAAGTATTACAGACTGGCTAATTGTAAATACTCCCACTCACCCACTCTACTGGCCAGAGCTGTCTAGGCACGACCTGTTCTATTGATAAGTGATCCAGTTTCAGTAGCAGGAGTCCTATGTGCTGACTACTGTCTTTGTATCTCCCAGAAAACTGTACTTGCAAAAAAAATGTAAATGAAGTCAATTAACGTTCTCCTGGTTCAACAAGGTGAGAAATTGTCTCTGTGCTATTTCCAGATGGGTATTATATCTACCTGCAAGGAAGTGAGCACAAGCCAGGTGAGGTAGCCACCTTAGTCAGCCCAGTGTGCAGTTCAACAGGACCACACTGCTTCCGCTTCTGGTATCACATGTACGGAGTGGCTGAAACCATGGCCCTGCGGGTGTATGCACAAAACAATGAGACATCAACACTGGTATGGAAAGAAAGTGGAAGCAAAGGAGATAGATGGATCTTGGGAGAGGTCACAGTGCACAGTACAGGAAACTTGCAGGTAGGGACAGAGGCTCTAACTGCCTTCTGCTTTCAAACGGCACTCAATGTGTATAGCTGGAAATAATGCTGGAAAAAAACCCTTCTCTTAGATTCTCCTTGAGGGCATGATAGGTGAAGATTTCCGCAGTGACATAGCCCTGGATGATCTGTTCGTTGAACAGGGATACTGCCCAGGTATGTGATACTGCCTGGGAAAAGGCAGCCTGCTTGTTTTGGCAGTCAATGCGTTTTCTGCCTTTAACAGGACGTGGGCAAGGAGGGTTGATTGGCATGTGCCACTGTGTCTTTTGTAGATGATGTGACCCCAACATCAGGCCCTGGCACTACCACTCCTGTGACAGAAACATCCACACCAACACCACAGCCAGGCTCAGGTGAATGGAGGAGGGCGGTCGTTGGGACTCAGTGCTTTTAGCATTGTAGAAAGGGGGGAAGAGCTGGAAGGACGTGCGTAACTGAAAGGTTTCTCTGGTGTTTCCTTTGTCAGGAACATGTGTGGTGGAGGGAGACCCTCACTACCACACATTTGACAAGCAAATACACCACTTTATGGGCAACTGCACCTACACCCTCTCCAAGCTGTGCGAGAGCAACAGCTCGCTGCCCTACTTCAATGTGGAAGCAGCCAACGAACACAGAGGAAGCAACACTCGCATGTCCTACGTCCAGTACGTGGACGTTGATGTGTACGGCCAGCGCATAAGGCTTGGGAAGGATGGCGTGGTGATGGTAAGCACAAAGGGGAGCAAAGGTGGGGCTGTGCAGAGGGAGAGCCGTGCCAAAGGGATTGCTCCAACCCTGTCTTGGTTTCTGTCCTTCCAGGTCAACGGAGAGCCAGAGGTGCTGCCCTGCACCCCGTCAATGGGCGTGCAGGTCTCGTCCAGCGGGTTCTACACCATGGTCACAACAGACTTTGGCTTGAG